>CABHPQ010158326.1:0-33211 GCA_902168405.1 Peromyscus aztecus | reverse complement strand
TACAAACTTTGTTGATAGATATCACCTGTCAGGCTTCAGGAGGTCTCCCTTGATCAAATTGGATCCATATTAATCCTGAAGGAATCCACAGGCTCTCATTTCCTATGGAAACAAAAGCAAAACCTCTTCTCCAAAGCATTTTTAACTTCCATTTGAAAAACACATTTTTTTTTTTACTTTCATTTTAACATTATGTCATTTTTAAAATATCTAGGCTGGTTAATTTCATCAGTCCCTCTTTTAATTCCATGTCTCTTAGCAGCTGTGGATTGCTTACCAGCATTCAAAAAATTCAAAATCAACACAATACTATATAGGATCCAGTCTCTCTGTGTATTTTCCATTGTTATGTGGCATTTTTCTTTTATATTACTTTTACTCTCTCTTTTAATACTTCACTTATTATTTTTAAACTATTTCTTTCTTTCTGTGACTATATTCATATTTTTTTCTTTCTTAAGCCCACAGACATTGTAAAACACACTGGAACCTGTTTAGAGGTTTTTTCCCCATCTGGACCTCTTTTAGCCTTTTTTTGACTGTGTGAGCAAACTTTAAACTACTTAGCTACAGCTGGGTTCTCCATGAGGCTCTATCACCTGCCTCCTCCCTGTTCTCTGGTCATAAAAGCCAAGTCTAAATCTTGTAGCCTGGTCAGAGGTGTATGACCCCAGGAACTTCAACCCCTCAGAGCTCTAGAGTACAGATGCTTGTGTGTGGCAGGCTTTTTCTTTATTTAGTTTTTTTGTTTCTATTTAGCATGAATAAGGCTATTTAAGTGCTCTACTGTACAGCAGGGGTTCTTAAAGGAGATATATCTTTTTTTTCCAGCTTTCTCAGGCCCTACATGGAAATATGAGCCTCATGTTGGTATGTCACAATGTAGTTGTTGTTTTTTCACTCTTTTGTGGGGGCCACCACTCAGCTTCCGCATAAATACACACATGGAGACTTATTCTTACTTGTGAGTGCCTGGCCTTAGGTTGGTTTGTTTCTTGCCAACTTTTCTTAAATTATCCCATCTACCTTTTGCTTCTGGGCTTTTTACCCGTCTCTATTTCTGTATATCTTTTCTTTCCTTCTTACTCCATGTCTGGCTGGGTGACTGACCCCTTCTTTTCTCACTCCCTGTTCCTCTCCCCCCAGACTTCTCCTTCTATCTATTCTCTTTGACTGCCACCCCTGCCTATCCTTTCTCCTGCCTTGCTATTGACCATTCAACTATTAGATCATCAGGTGCTTTAGACAGGGAAAGTAACACAGCTTCACAGAGTTAAACAAATGTAACATAAAGGAATGCAACATATCTTTGCATTGTTAAGCAAATGTTCCCACAGCATAAGCAAATGTAACAACACATCTTTAAATAATGTTCCACAACAGACAACAATGACAACAACAATAATGATGACAACAACACCAGCAACAGCAACAACAACAATAACAAAGATCATGCCCTTGAAAGCTTTATTTTACTCCAGTGCCACACTTACTGTTAGCTGCTGTCATTGATCTCCATTTCTTACTTCTAAGACCTCTTTTCTATGTATGCTTGGTTCCTTGATGTTTCCTTCCCTTCTCATGACATTATATACCATGTATTTATTTATACTTTCAAACAGATATCAATAACTCTTCGCCCTTAAATTCTGGAACTGTATATTTAATTGCCTATAAGCTATTTTCTTTTAAGTGTCAAATAAGCATTTCATAATCTGCTTGATGAACACCTAACTCTCAATTTTATCTGACAACCTTCTCTCAGCCTTCTTTACTTTAGGAATTGTCACAATTGCATAGTTGCTCAACCAGAAACCTTAGATTCACCCTTACTCATCTTTTAATCTTTGCGATGTTTAATTTTATGCATCTGTTTTACTGGGACATAGGCAATGTCTATAATAATAATGTTTCCAGATGTGATTGCATTCAGTGTATTCAGCTTTGAAGACAAAGTTAAGCAGATTGTACTTCCCAATATGGGAGCATACTCCAGCCTATTGATAAGGAGAATTCTCTATTTTTCTTTGTTCTCTTTTTCTCTCTGTTCTCTCTCTCTCTCTCTCTCTCTCTCTCTCTCTCTCTCTCTGTTCTCTCTCTCTCTCTCCCTCTTCTTCTCTCTCCTCCTTTCCCTCCTTCTCTTCTTCCTTTTTCTCTCTCTTCGATTGCTTGACCTGGAACATTAGTTTTCTTCTGCCTTTCCATTATTCTGGGATTTATAGCATTAGCTCTTGTAGTTCTTAGGTTTTCAGACTCAAGACTGGCACTACACCATGGCTTTCCTGGGCATAATTGTTAATCTTGGTTGTCAAATTTATTGGGTTGGACAGACCTAGAAAATTGGTAAAACACACTTCTGGGTGTACCTGTTAGGATGTTCCTATAGATGATTGGCATGTGGATCAGTGAACAGAGTCAGGAAGAATTATCTTGAATGGAAATTGAATGAAAATGCTGAGAGCCTGATTGGAAACAACAACAACAACAACAACAACAACAAAACAAGTGGGAACCTGTGCAAACCTGATTTTTTTCTAGTGGTACAATTTTTTTTTCTGTTACCATCACCTGTGGACATTAGCCTATAGCGTCTTCAGCCTTTGAACATGGCATGGTCTTTCCTGGATGACCAGAATGCTGCCAAACTTCCTGCCTCACACTGGGGCTATGCTGTTAGATCCTCTTGCTCAAGCTTCTGGGACTGAGCAACTACTGGTTTTGCTACCCCTGCCATAGGTCAGCTAACATTTATTTATATGTGCCTCTTCCAGAAAGTTTATCTTGGAAGTCAGGACATTCTGCTTTCCATTTTGTTGCTCTCAGGTTCACTGAGCTCAAGCCTGAAAGGATGCAGTAGAATTTGCTGAATGAGCACAGTTGATGATGCACATTTGCAATCTCACTTAATGACTTTGGATGGGAAAATTGAAAGAATGAGAAGGAAAAATAAAACAAAAACATAGGAAATGACTTTAAAGCTGATGGACAGAGATGTTTCAAGTTGGAAATAGAATACTTAATCTACATGGTTCAGGCCGTAAACTCAAAGACCTGCAGCATTAGTAGGACTTTTGAAAAGGTGATGCCAACAGTGTGATAGGAGGGGATAAATTCTTGGGCAGATTGAGTACTGTGTCCTGACCTGATATTTAAGTCCATTAGCAATCATCACCACAAAAATCACGAACAATATACTGGCCAGAAAACCATTTCTATATCCAGAGCCTAATTCTGCCTGGTGATAGTGTGTAACTGCTGAGATTATACCAATTCTATGGAGATGCATTGTTTTCTTCCTAATTGTTTGTTACAAATGTAAATATGTTTAGTTTAAGACAGAAAATGTGCTGGATGAGGAAAGAATTTGTTGGTCCATGGGGTTCTCTTCCATTGATCCATCTGTGGAGTTCTGGAAGATTCTCTTCCATTGATCCATCTGTGACTTTCAATCAAATAATTAGTTGTTGCAGTCTTTAATTCATTCAGTCTTAATTGAATATAAAAATGTCACTCCTGGGATTGTAGATAGAGGTGTATTTTTGCTTCCCTAGACTAAAAATGCCTCATAATATTAAACTTAGTTGACATGATATGATAAAGTATTTAAATTTCTTAGGAGAAAAAGTCCATTTATATATCCATTTGTTTCTTCTCCTTTGTTCTGACTAAAGAAAAACAGACATAGCTTTAACCAAATCTGTCATTTTAATCTATGTCATCCCCATAACAAATGCATAATGAGTCTATTGATAAATTACTATGCAAGCTGAGAAGCTGCATGCTGGCTTGCTGCAGGATTCAATTAAGACAGAGCAACACTATTTTGAATAATCAAATGCTGTTTTGAATAAGTAATTCGTATAAACAAATGCAATTAGTAAGAAGTGATGGTGATGGAGTTGAGTGGGGTAAATTCTTATACATATATATAATTCTTAATATATATTGATTATTATTGGGTGTGTGTAGGAAGTGTGCCATGGTGCCTGCAAATGGAAGTCAGAGGACCCCTTTTCTAGAGTTGGTTTTTTCCTTCCACCTTCTTGCGACTTTTGGAGATCGAATTCAAGTTATCAGGCTTGTTCTCCAAAGCATTTTTACTCACTGACCCATCTCCCTGGCCCTCTTACATATACTTTAAGCGTCATTTAGAGTTGATAAAATAGATAGCTTGTTGGGGTATAGTGTATATGCTGGAATTAACAATGATTTCTGAATAACATAAGGAAGTCCTTTCAGTTCTCAGTGATTGCATAGCATTCTACAGTGAGACAGACAACAACAACATTTAAGGTTTCTGGGTTAGCAAGATGGCCCAGTGGGTAAAGGCACTTGGAGACATGCCTGATGACCTGAGCTTGATCTTTGGAACAGTATGGGAAGGAGAGAACTGACTTCCTCAAACTCTGTGCACACACCCTCTCCCCAATAAATAAATGTAATAATTAAAATAATCATGTTTTATAGTACCATGTTTACTGGAACTACAAAAGCCTGCCCTTGCTCAGCAGATGTGTCTAGACTTTAACATGGGCAGTTTCATTCTATACCATATTAAACAACTAGATAAAAAACAAGCCAGGAACATTTTTACATGGCCAACCAAGGACTCTGACTACAAGTTTGTTTCTATGTTTTGAATGTTTTCAGTGTCTAGATGACATATCTCCTATTTTGATTATTTTCCTGACTATCTATGAGTTGTCATGCCTTAAACTAATTCTGAGGTAACCTTAGCTCAACTTCTACGGGACAATACAGTTTTCATTATTGTCTGGGTAGGAGGAATTACGAAGGGAGTTAATATTCATTATAAACTAAAGAAAGAGGAAACTTGTCTTAGGATTATATTGCTGCGAAGAGGCACCAAGACCACGGCAACTCTTACAAAGAAAAACATTTAATTGGGGCTATCTTACAGTTTCAGAGGTTTAGTCTATTACCATCATGGCGGGAAGCACGGCAGCATGCAGGCAGACATGGTGCTGGAGAGGAGCTGAGAATTCTGCATCTGGAGTCACAGGCAGCAGAAAGTGAACTTGTTTGAGCTTCTGAGACCTCAAAGCCCACCCCCTAAGGACACACTTTCTTTGACAAAGCCACACCCACTCCAACAAGGCCCCATTTCCTAATAGTGCACTCCCTATGCACAAGTACTCAAACACAGGCGTGTATGGGGGCGGGCATTCCTATTCAAACCACCACAGAAATTAAGGTGAAGACCCAGTCTCCAGTTGGTTATAGCTATGGTTCTGGAATTTGGATATTCCCAGCCCTTGTCACATGGCCCTAGCAAATTCTTCTCAGTGTGGAATCCGAGCTCACACGGTTCTGCTTTAAGGAACTTTCGGATGGCTTTTTCAGTTATTCATTTAGCTGTTCACAACTTAGAAACTTCTGAAAGCCTAACAAACTGCCGGGGAAGGTCTGACCATGGTAGTTAACTCCTGTGCTTCTGTGGCTTTGAGCAGAAAAGCCTAACAACTTGCTGAGGAAGGTCTGACACCATGGTAGTTAACTCCTGTGCTTCTGTGGCTTTGAGCAGTGTGGTGGGGAAGAGATGTTTAATGTTGGGACCTCAGTGGGAACCTTGACTTTATCAACCCTTTCAATGAAGACTGAAAAAAATTTGCCATGCAGGAATGTAAATGACTAGTTTATCTGCTTGTTTAAGAGGGAGTGTTTTTGAGAAAGTAGTATGGTTATATTGTTCAGATCCATGGGAAAAATTCTTGTCAGATGTGTGTGTGTGTGTAACAAAATAAAATTAAAAAATCATGTGAATTCTGAGATAGTGTCCATTACGAGGCTCCTTTCTTTGAGCAGTTCACTAAGGAAGCTCCCATTTAAAATTGTGGCCCATATCTAGAGAAGTATTCAAAACCTGTGAACTTCATCTTGGAAGGTAATTGTATGCTTTTTTTTTTTTTTTTTTTGTTACTGCTGGAGGTAGGTATCAGAGTCTCATTCATGGAGGCAAGCATTCTATCACTGATACAAATCTCAAGGACACTTATTTTAGGATTTCATTGTATTTTTTTTTTTTTTTTTTTTTTTTGGTTATAGGTTTCACTGTGTTGCTTTGCACTTTTCCTGGAGCTCACTTGGTAGCCCAGACTGGCCTCGAACTCACAGAGATCCGCCTGCCTCTGCCTCCCGAGTGCTGGGATTAAAGGCGTGCGCCACCAACGCCCGGCTTTCATTGTATTTTTGATACTTATGTAAACCAGTATTCTTCTGAGAAATGAAACCAATGGAATATTATTTTGTCTGTCTGACTGTATGCATCTTAAGGCTCATACAGTCATGGAAACTTCTAGGAAACTTTTTTCCCTTCCATGTGCAGGGAAACCTGGCTGGCTAGGAGCCAGGATGGAGTTAATGCTGTGGGGTGGGTCTACCAGCAGAATTTCCTCTTTTCTGGGAAAGCTTAGTCTTTTTCTATTAAAGCCTCGAACTGAATGAATGAGGCTCATTGACATTTCTGCTTCACTCAAGGTCTACTATTTCATGGGAATGGAATGATGGTTCAGTGGGAAAGAGTAGGTAGGAGGCCCTAAGTCTAGATCTATGTAAAATTCTGGGCATAGCTGCACATGCTTGTTTTCCTAGCACTGTGAAGGGTGAGCTAGGGAGGACTGAGATAACTTGTCTCAAGGAAGTAAGGTGGAAAGTGATACGGGAGGACTCCTAACGTCCTCTTCTGGCTTCTGCGTGTGTACATGGGCACATGCACCCCTCAAAGGACACATGCCACACACTCAAATACCACATGCAAACAGACACACATCCTTGAAAAAATATTATTTTAAATATTAATCACATCTTAAATACCTTCATGGAAACATCTAGAAAGATGCTTGGCCAAATAACCAGGTATCATAGGCCATTCCGACTGATAGGTAATGCTAACTATTGCAATACCTTATGCATTTTTGTGTTCTTCTGTGCTGCTTAGCTTTAACTGTGAACTTGACACAGCCTAGAGTCACCTGAGTGTTTCAATTAAGAAACTGACTAGATCAAACTGGCCTGTGAGCATGTCTGTGGGGGGAATGCCTTGATTGTTAGCTGTTGTAGGAGTGTACAGCCCATTGTGGGTGACATCATTCCCTAGGCAGGTAGGCCTGGGTTGTACAAGAAAGTTAGCAAAGCATGAACCTGAGAATGAACCAGCAAGAAGCGTTCTTCCACGGTTTCTGTTTAAAGTTCCTGCTTGAATTTCTGCCCTGATTTCCCTTAATGATGCACTGTGGCTTGTAAGATAAAATAAATAATTTATTTTTTCTAATTTTCTTTGGTCGAAATATTTCTTCACAGCAACAGATATCAAACTAGAGTATCACTTCAGGACTTTCTTGAAACTGAGGCAAGGTACAAATCTTACGGGAAGGAAGATCTGATTTTTCTTTGAGTTATTTAATATTTAAAAAAGATGTTGCAGTGCCTTTTCTCTGTTTAGCTCCAGCACCATGTCATTGGGACGTAAGAGTCACGTGGAGCCTACAGTCAGTTTTTACTGTCCTGGTAGATAGAAGATTAAGCCTTCCAGCAAGCCCCTCTCTCCGGAGCTTCAACAATCCGAGTGCTGCTTATTAGGATGAGCAGGCACCTAGTTTTATGCTCCCCGGCATAAAACACTTTTGATTGCCACAGTCAGAGATACGCCTCTAATTCTGAGTAAGTAATCCACTAGAAAGACTCAAGTAGTGTTAGGGTGACACATGTTGCTAGAAATGAGAGAGAAACACAGTAGATAGAAATCCAGGGAGTTTAATGTATACTGATGAAGGTTATTCAATAATAGTGCTTAATAGCAATTAGACCTGAATTTTTAATAAGTTTATTGTTTGAGAATTTAGTGCATGCACATACTATGTTTTGATCAAATCCACCAGAATTTTGTCCTCTCCAGCTCCCCTTATATACCCTTCCCCACACTTTTTTTCTTCCCAGCTACATGTGCTCTTTTTTAAACCCACTGAATCCACTTAGCAGGACCATCCCTGGATCACAGACAGTCTATTACGAGTAGAATCCCTGAAGAAAACTTTCCCTCCCCAGGTAGCCAGCAGTTGCCAATAGTTCTTCAGCTAGGTGTGGGACTTCGTGAACCCCTCCCATACCCATGCTGGGGTTTTGTCTGGCTTGAGCTTCTTCAGGTCTTGCACATTTAGTAACAGTTGCTGTGAGTTCATATGTCCCAAAGCCCTGTCATGTCCAGAAAACACTATTTCGCAGTAATCCTCTACTACCTCTGACTCTTAAAGTCTTTCTGCCTTCCTCTTTGTGATGATCCCTGAGCCTTGGGAGGGGTGTGATTCTGCCTCAGGCTGAGCATGTCACATCACAGTCTCTAGGTCTCTGTATTAGATAGGAATTCTAACATCTAGCTTAAATTTCTTGCTGCTGATATTTAAAAAGGTCGTTCTCTGTCTTGTTATTAGTAGAAAGAATAAGTTTTCAGTCAGGGGCAGGAAGGATATCTGGTGAAGTGCTTATCACTAGGCTTAGAAGCTGTGGCCAGGAGAGCAAGGTTTGTAGTATAAATGTGACTTCTAGGAGTCTTGGGTAGGGATCGTTCTTGGAGCAGGGTATGGTTGAGGAGGAAAAGGAGATAGATGAAGAAGAGATGTTAAGGTGGAATATTTCTCAGTGGACATATGCTTTGTTTGGGAAGCTACTATAAGGGCCTTGTCTATGATGGCTTTTTCTCATCATCAGTGGCTTAAACCATTTTAATAACAACAACAACAACAACAACACAATAATAGTAACAGTAATGAGATGATTCTTAATAGAATGTGAAGGTATTCTTGAAAGGTCCACTGGTCAGTCTCCTCACTGTACTGTTATTAGAGCATGCTTATTAAAAACTTTCACAGACTGGGGCTGGAGAGATGGCTCAGCAGTTAAGAGCACTGGCTGCTCTTGCAGAGGATGGGATTCAGTTCCCAGCACCCATATGGCAGCTTACAACTGCCTGTCACCCCAGGTTCAGTGAATCAGGTGCCCTCTTCTAGCCTCTGTAGGCACCAGGCATGGACACACATACACACAGACAAAACACTTATACCTATGAAATAAAACCTAAAAATCTGAAAAAAAAAAAAAAACAACCCTTAAAGAAACCTTAAGAAAGCAAACCCGTGCATACTTACTGTGAGAATAAAAGATCAGAAATACACACCATGGAACACAGCCCTCTATTTGGGCAGTGCTGGCTCCCACAGCGCCCATCATCATTTACTAGAGGTTAATGTAAATTCAGTTTGGTAGGTCACCTTCAGATATTTACTCTAAGCATATAGCCGTCTTTACTCGTAAAGCATCTGTGCCGTATAAAACGCTGTCGATCAGAATGCTTTTAGCTCCAAGTGAGAGAAACTTTGATTCAGCCCAGCTGAGTTCACGAGGGCATTTGTTAGCTTGGAACAGGAAGTCTGAAGGCAGAGTGCTCCACCCTGTGATCAGGCTGACTTGGCTGCTTTAATCCCCGCCCCCCTCTCCACCCGCCCCCGTTTCCCCCACTTGTATTGGCTGGCCTTTAGATGGCTTTCCCCATTGTGGAGAGATTGATCCCATTTGCTTGTGGGTCTCATGCTTCCTTGTTCACATTCAATGCTGAGGCGGGGGATCTCTCTCAACCAAGGAATCGTTTGGTGGGCCAGTGTTAAGTCTGTGTCCACCTGAGTCAACAGCAACCGTGGAGCACTGTCACACACTGATAGGTTTAAGCTTGGGTTCTGAGCCAGTTCCCGAGGAGGGAGCTGGGTTATCATTATCAAATTGAGACTAATCAGAAGTCACCCCTGGAGCTGGAATATGGTCAGTCTCCACCAAGTCACATTGGTGTGGTGGGAAAAAAAGAAATGCATGTTGTGACCAAAGACGGGACAGTTACATAGACAACTGGGCCGAACAGTTTTTGTCAACTTGACACAAGCTAGGTTCCCCTGGGAATAGGGAATATCAATTGAGAAAACTCACCGGAAGGATGCCACGATTCTGAAACCTCTTTTTCTGCCCTTTGCTTCTGTCTGCCAGCCTTTGCCACTCTCATAACCTACTCTGTCACTTTCCTGAGTCTTGATATGATAGCACATCGATTGCCGGGTCATAAGCTCCAGCTTTTTGAGACAGGATCTCTCGTAGCTCAGGCTGGTCTTAAACTTTCTATGTAGCCGAAGATGGCTTTGAACTCCTGATCCTCCTGACCCCACCACATCCATGCTGGGATTACAGGTGTACTTCAAATAAACATTGCTTGGTTCAATTGAACCCAGACCTCCAAGTTTATTAGTGGTATGTAGTTTAATGCAGATACTTTAATACTATCAAGCTCGAGCCACTCAGGAACCACATTAAGAAGACAAAAGACCAACTTGTGACCAGTCCTTCTCTGTCCTGCCTGCTGGCTCCCAAATAACCACTCAGAGACTTCTTATTAATTATGAATGAATGCTTGGCCTTAGCTTAAGCTTGTTCCTAACTAGTTCTTATAACTTAAATTAGCCCATATCTTTTAATCTATGCTTTTCCACACACTCATTACCTCATCTCCATTTTGTCCATCCTGCTTCCTCTGTGTTTGGCTGGCAACTCTGCCTTTTTTTCTTCCCTGAGACCACTTCGTCCCCAGAAGTCCCACCTAACCTCTTCCTTCCTAGCTGTTGGCCATTCAGCTCTTTATTAAGCCAGTCCCAGTGACACATGTTCACACAGCGTAGAGGAATATTCCACAACACCAACCAGCTCTAGGTCTTTAGCTTGTTACCTGTTAAAGCAGGGTGTGTGCTTTTATCCGCCCCACCTTTGTGTTCATCAACAGCGTTGGCATAGGGCAACATATTAGGCTACAAGGCCAGAATGTTTATAGATTAAAAGCCCCTCTAACTAAGCCACGCTAAAGCTAGTTGGGTTCTAGATGGCTGTGCAAATGACAAACAATTCAAGGGGGAATTATTACCAAGGAAAATCTCCATCCTATAAAATATAATCAGCTCAGATGCCTGATAAAAGCTCAGATCAAAATCAAAGCACTTACTCTCGGTTGACCTAAAAATCACATATCCGGAAGGTCCTTTGGCTGAGCAATACATTATTAGTTTCCCACTAGCTTACTGGAGATAATGCCTCTGACATGGGGGTTACATTTGAAGGCTGCGTTTGCTAAAACCATTGATCTTTGCTGGAGCCCTTTGCTGTCTGATTCACAACCAAACTGAAAGAAAGGGCTTGGAATTTTATCTTCATATTGTGTCTGTCCCTTGTACTATTTCGGCCTTTGAGTCAGGCTTCGCTCAACCATGCATGGAGATGTGTCTATCATTTGAGAAACATTTTATCTGAGATTATGACGCAGCATGAACTTGGCCTATTGCTCATTGGAGTGGATCTGTGTTCTATCCCACTCTTGCACTTCCTTTGCATCTCAAGCACCTGTAGCTTCTTGACCTTATTATAAGGCTCAGGCTGAGTTATGAGCCTGGAGTGTTCTGTAGGATGATGAATAACTCAGCTGCTCCTGGGTTAAGTTGAAGCCCACCTAGCCCAAGGCCAGGGAGTTCATGTACAAGAACATCTTTTGAAACTACAGTGGTGACTAATGTACAGTTCTCAAATGTTAGCTCACCCTCAGAAGAAAAGAAACACCCGCTGTTCCTTTGTTACCTGAACAGCCTGTTTACCTCTGGTCAGCACTGGCTCCCTTAGCTCAAGCCAGCTGGCTCCAGCTGGTGTCCGAGTAGAGGAACCTTGCTTGTCTTGTCTGTATTATGTAGATTCATCTTATTTCTTCTGTTTTCATTCCATGAGATCTCCCTCTTCTCATATGAAGCTCAGCCATTAATATGTTGGCTCATGTGCCAAAGCTGAATGCCCTCCAGGTCACAGGTGCTTCACAGTGGTATCCAAGGTGATGATTGAAAGTCATAGGCACAGCAACATGATAGAAGTTAATTTTTTTTCGATACAGGGTTTCTCTGTGTAGCTTTGTGCCTTTCCTGGAACTCACTCTGTAGCCCAGGCTGGCCTCGAACTCACAGAGATCCACCTGCCTCTGCCTCCCGAGTGCTGGGATTAAAGGCGTGCGCCACCACCGCCCGGCAGAAGTTAATTTTATTTTAGAATCATATTTCTTTTCTGCACCATTCTTTTGGCAGTTAGAGGGGAATGTAGTGATTCTTATATCAAAGTCTTCAATGGTGTGTCCTGGAAGTAGGTAGATGACTGAGTCAGAAGTGACCTGGGCCTCACAGGACCAGTGAGTTATTTGAAGATGGGGGATTGATGATATAGCAGGCATTTATAGAGACTCCTTGGCTTGGGGACCTGAGGTGCTATGAATAGTCTCAGCCTGGGAGTGGGGGGAGTTGCTAGAGAGGCTGATTCCTTAGTGGGAGCCAGGAGAAGAAGGCAGAGTTCACGCACATTACTTTCACAGAGGGACGAAGTCTCCGTAGGGTCTCAGCACACAGGGAGTTGGGCATGTAGGAAGAGGGAGATGAACACAGACACTGTCAGTCTGCTCTGTCACAGCTTTCTGGGCCTCACTGTCACCTCTCTGCAGTGGAGGTGAAGGCCACTGTGAGGGCCACCTATAGTTGTCCCTCTCATTCACACTTGGTTTTAAAATGATTGTTTTTCAACAAGTAAATGTTTTGAGAATGACCTCCTCTATGAGAAAAAGACAAGGGATTCCTGGCTGCTGCCTTCCTTGGTCACCGCCCTCTCTGGACCCTGACTGCTCACTCAGAGGAAAGGTGGGTGATTTGGCCACCCCATTTCTGAACTGTTGCTAATCCTTGGTGCAAGCACAGCATTGCCAAGAACTCTCCTGGTACCTCTGCTCTGGAAGCCCTTAAAATCACTTAGTGATGCTTATCAACAGCTAGTATTAATGGATAGTGATGAAAATCACAGATAGCTTCCCAGAACTGACAGCATAAAATCAATCTGGTCGGGGCTCCTTTTTTTTTGTTTTTTGTTTTTTGTTTTTTGTTTTTTGGTTTTTTTTTTGGCTAGGGGATGTTAAAAATTATAGAGATAAAGCAGAAAATTTTCAACTTTTACTTTATTAGAAATTTTTCGATATTATTGCTATTGAATTTTTAAGACAGAGTGCCATGTAGGCCAGGCTGGCCCCAAACTTGCTTTGTAGTTGAGAATGACCTTGACTTCTGATGCTCCTGTTTCTCTCTCCCAGTGCAGAGACTATGAGTATACATCACCTCGTCTAGTTTTATGACATCAAACCTATGGTTTTGTGCACTGTACTCTAGGCAAGTACTCTACCAACTGAGCTACGTCCCAAGACCTCTACATTATTTTAAGGGCTAAGCTACCATTTTCACCTATTTTTTTTTTTTAAAAATAAATAGTACAGAATATAATTTATTGAACTCTGAAAAAGAAAATATATTAGAAATATTTAAAACATTTTAACACATTTTCAAATTTGAAATTATGTTTGTACATATTTTAGAAGGTGGTCATAATATTACTAAATTGGCCACAGAGAAACAACAGGCTTGTATGGAGGGCTAGCTATGTGATCAAGCTATTATCTTTAATCTGAAGATCAACTCTGTCATCATCACAGTACACAAAGTGGACTTCAAAATTCCACATACCATAGACCTCAGAGAAGGAAGGATTGGCTTATATGTTCCCTGTGATCACATAAATACTTAATTTTGGTTGAGTTTTGGGTTTTTGTTGGACTTAGGAAGTTTTGACCAAACAGTTTTGCTCATTAAGACTCAGACCTTAGGAGCTGGAGACCTGGATCAGTGGATAATGGAGCTTGCTGTGCAAGTCTGAGGGACTGAGTTCAGATCCCAGCACCCACAGAAGAAACTGGGGTAGCTCTGGAGGTGGCTGTCCCCAGTGCTATGAAGCACAAGAGGATTGTTGGGGTTTGGTGGCTGCCTGCCTAGCCCCAGGTTCAGTGAGAGACCCTGTCTCAAAAGGAAGGAGGTGGAGAATGACAGAATGGGATACTCAGTATCCTCCTCTGGCCTGTACATTCCAGCAAAACAAAACAAAACAAAACAAAACAGAACAGAACAGAACAAAACCCAAGATTCAGACTTTAGAGTCCATGAAGAGAGCCCAACCTGTAAACTGTTTGCCATGTAAACATGAGGACCTAAGTTCAGTTCCCAGTACTCATGTAAAAGCTGGGTGTGGTAAGGGATGCTTGCAATCCCAGTACTGAGGAGGTAGAGACAGCTGGCTCCTGAGAATTGACAGTCAACTTGCCTAGTTCCCTGTGTGAATCTGGCCAATGAGAGATTCTGTTCCCCAAAAACAAGCTGTAGGGGTCCTGAGGGTTGATACCTGTGGCTGACCTCTGGCCTACACACACACACACACACACACACACACACACACACACACAAGCGCATACACATGCACACGCACGCAGGCATACATGCACCCACCCTCTGGTGCACAGGACTACAGAGGAGTGTGGTGGGACCTATAATCCTAATGCTTGGGAAGCTTAGCCAGGAGGGTCATGAGTGTGAAGCCAGTCTGATCTTGGACTACAGAGTAAAACCCTGTGTTTAAAAAAAAAAAAAGTAAAAGGGAATAGAACTCTATGTCTGCTAATAGCAGTAAATATTACATCCCTAGGAATTTTCTTCCTGAAATTTAATTCGACAAGCATTTACTGAATGCTTAATTATGTTCAAAGCTCCTTACAATGGGCTAGAACTATGGGCACTAACTAATCTAGCCTTCCAGGAGCTGAGCTTTCATACGTATGCAAAATAGCAAAAAGCCTTTTTAAAGAATTAGTCTAAAATAGTACTATCATTCTTTATTCAGAGGCTGCTTATGCCCGGAGGAGGCATTCACTGAATCTTTTCTTTAGAGTTATAAGTCTGTATGCCCAGAATTGAGTGAGAGAAGGGGCCGAGCATCTCCAGCCATTCAGCATGCAGATTTGACTGTACGCCCATGTTTTAATCCGCCACGGTGTTACACTTGCCCTTGCCCTGGAGCACAGAGCCCCTGCAGTTCAGCTCTCCAGCAGTGTGACCATTCCCATCTATGCTGGTGTGCTAGGAGGAGGGGGCCAGATGCAGAAGTTCAAGAAATTCTCTGGGCTTAACCCTGTGCCCCACTTCACCTAGAAAAATAAGCCTTGTCGCTTATTTTTGAAGATACCTTGTCTGAACAGTTCCCAGCTTCCCAAATCTGTTAATGTTATATACTGTCATTGCTTTAATCAGTATTTTTGAAAAAAAGATTGATTTTTTTTTTTTAATGTGTAAGTGTCTGTGTGCATGTATGCCACAAATGTGTGGGTATCTTTGGAAGCAAGAAGAGGGTGTCTGATCTCTTGGGGCTGGAGTTACAGGCAGTTGTGAGTCACCTGACAGGGGGACTGAACTCAGGTCCTCTGGAAGAGCAGTGAGTGTTTTTAACCTTGGTTTAGTTTTCACGTGATTCATGCTTTGTGTAGTGATTCACCTCCAGGCTTCTTTAGTGTTTGGAGCTCATTAGTGTTTATTGTTTTCCTTTTATATTTCTGAGAATTCCTAGGTCCAAACCTATGTCTTGGACAGAGAATGAAGACCCATCATTCTGCAAGATTGTTCCCAGACTACCATATGAGTCAGTCCGAACAGTTGTGGGCATCTCTAGTCTGTGCTCCACGTTGATAAAGCAGACTCCAGGGTTGAAGCACATTGCCTGGTCTATGAGGGATACTGGGATATAAAACACAGTGCCTTTGCACTGTTGCTAACCTTCAATAGGCAGACTGCTCCTCTAAGTGGAAGATAAGGTTTGAAAAGGCGTGAAATTGGCCTGAGAAGTCTGCTTAGGTACTCTGAGGGACACCCATAGGAAGTGTCACACACCAAAGCACACCCTTTCTGTGGTATGCTGTGCATAAATGGCCTCAACTGTGCTCTGAGTAGTTCAGCAACTGAACCACAGGACTCTCTAAGTTTTTATAGAGGTGAAGAAGCTGAATGGCCTATTGATTAAGGAGCACAAACTCAGGAGCCAAGTGCTCCTGACCAGATCCCCAGCCCTAGGAGCTGTGTAGACTGCAGACAAGCCATTCACACTCTTTGCACAGCCTCATTTCCCATCGAAAATACAATGATACTAGAAGTTCTGTAGTTTTTGTGTGAAAATTAGATGAGCACCTATACTATATGACAGTCTTCCCAATGCCCTACCCTCCTCACCCCTACATACTGTGTTTATTTTCTGATATCCCAGGGTCTCAACCAGCTTGTTCTCTTAGCGAGAACATCATAGCCCCTGCTGAGTGACTGATTGCCTTTTAGGCATCTTCATTTGGATTGTGTTCACAGTCTGCTATCACAGTGTGATCATGGAATACCACCAAATGACGGTATCACATGACCCACGATCTCCCATGCACTCTGGGGCGAACTGAGCACTTTTATTTGGGTAGTTTTCTGTAACAGAATACTGTGGGTAACAATTTAGCTCACAGTTGTTTTGGGGGATGGAATGACATTTATAAAGCAAAGTGGTTCCAGGAATATTGCTGAAAGCCCACATAGCATTCTTGTCAGAACCTGCTACAGAGGCAGTAGGCACAGACAAAGAAGGATAGAGAACTCTTGTCTTCATGACCCACATGGCCTTCTTACCTTCCACTCCAGGCACTGACATCTGACATATGTGTGTGTGTGTGTGTGTGTGTGTGTGTGTGTGTGTATAAAGACATGCTGAGTCTAAACTAGTATTATTTCCTAATTTCATAAGTCTGGCTATTTTTCCTTACTTAGTCAACACAAAACTAAGGCTTAACATATTTCTATTTTTGGGAGAACTTATGTAAACATATGTTACATCAGCCCTTTATTGAAACAAAAGGCAGATGCGTGACTGTCAGGGCCTCGGAGAGGTGCCCTGGGGAAAGAGTGCTGAGTAGGTCTAATAGTGGTGGTTGTTCACACTGCAGACATGCCAAACATCACCGAACTGTTTCCTTTAAAATGATTAATTTCATGTAAAAAATCACTTCGGTTCAGAAAAAGCAAAACAAAAACATAACTTCCAAGTCCCAATCATCAAGCCTTGGCCTAACCAAAACAATAGGCCGTTTGCTTTAAACCATAAGACAGAAAACCCTTCAAAGATGGGTAGATAGAAAGATCTTATCCTTTCATCTTTCTTTTTTTATAATTTATATAACTTTGTTTTGTGAGCATTGGTGTGGAGGTGTCATGTCCCCATGGAAATGAAGTTGTGAGCTGCCATGTAGGTGCTGGGAATTGAACCTAGGTCCTCTGAAAGAGCAGCCAGTGCTTCTAACCACTAAGCTATCTCTCCAGCCCCCCTTTCACCTTTCCAACTGTAGACAGATCTATTCCTTTTCTACAAGAACTTGGCCCGTTACCTTCCCCTTCCGATGAGACCTCAGCAGTGCCAGCTTTGGCTAACTCAGGATGATCCTGTTCACTCACTGTCATCTGTGTAGTTTTTGTGCTCTGGTTGCTTGAACTCATTCAAAGATATTTTTATCTCTGTAAGGACAGATTTGATTATACCATTGCATTCTCTTCAGCTTGCTTTACGGTGGCTTGATGTTGTCAGTTTTTTGTTGCAGTGACAAAATGCCTGAGAATAACCAACCAGGGAAGGGAAGAAGGGCTTGTGTTGGCTCATTCAGCTCACGGTTAGGGAGGCTCACGGTCGGTTGTCCAAATTGCTCGTAGGTCTGCGGCGGGGCACAAACCTCATGGCAAAGAACTGTAGTGGTATTTGCTCTGCCCATGACCTTGGGCTATAGGGCCTGAAGGAGGCGGTGCTTCCTGCCATTGTATTTGACCTCTTAAAAGGAGAAGGAGAAGGGTCACATGCCCTTTCTCCCTGCTCCCGTCTGGCCTGCGAGGTGGATTTGCTCCTAGTCAGATCAGAGGACAACTTCAGCTGTCTACTCTGTTCTGTATTCGTGAGTGTATTTCCTCAGTTTACCATAAAGAATTTTCCTAATACTTCTTAAACAGACTCCCGTGGATTTATCGCTTTAGAGAACTAGTCAGTTCATGGTGGCAAAGAAGGAAGGAGGCAGGGAGGATGGAGGAAGGAAGGGAGGGAGAGAGAGAGAGAGAGAGAGAGAGAGAGAGAGAGAGAGAGAGAGAGGAGAGAATGTCTGGCTTGGGATAAGACAAGTTCTTCCAAATTTCACACCCAGTGACCCACTTGCTCCAAGTAGAGCTGTAGTAGCCTTTTCAGATATGAGATTAGGACGCTTAGATCCAATCAGCTCTCAAAAGTCTCTAGTGACTCTATCTGTATTTTTGGATATTCTTTCCTCTGTAATGGTATGAATATATATGTTCCTGTATGAAGAAGACAGTTGAGCAGTCATGTAATTCATGCTTTGCTGTGGTGAGCAGAGGCCTTTCCTGAAGTTGTGACATGAGTGCTGTGTTTAAACTAAGATGGTGACAGAGATTTGTTCATTTGTACCTAGCCTACGGGAAGAGCTAATAGTTAAGACGAAGGCATTTAGCAATTGACATTATCCTTTAAAAGTTTTCAGTCCCCATGGCTTAGGAGTTCTGGACCTGGACAGTGGCACTGTAGAGAGTGTTTTTATTTTATGGAATACCGTTTTTAATGGACATATAACAATGATACCTATACATGGGACATAGTGTGGTAGCTTCATACATGAATAAAATTTGTAATGATCGAATAGAGGTATTGATATTTCCATTTCCTTGAATGTTGTTCATTTTGTTGAAGAGAGAACTTTGAACTCCTTTCTAGTTCTTTATGGAATATATAACACATCTTTTTATGAATAACACATGAGACGGATAGTTTTGTAACCTAAGAGACTGATTTGAATCTGTGTTATTATCTATTCTCTTCCAGCCCTGTTGGAAATAGTCTCAGCTTTTTGGAGAGCAACAGATGTTTCCTTAAAATCCTGGCCTGTTGCCACAGTCCATTCTGAGGGAGGGACCCAGAATACGAGAGTTGGAACCTCAGATAATCTGGGTGTCAATCCAGCTCTGCTCTTCCTGGCTTTGGTTTTTGGTTAGTCATTGCTAGACTGAGGCATGTCTCATCTCAACACTGGAGTTTGAGACAGGAGATGTCAAGTTCGAGGTTGGTCTAAGTTACAGAGTGAAGCTCTGTCTCAAAAAAATAAAACAGAAACTAGAGACAAACAAACAAACAGGACAGGTTTCTGGACCTATGAGCGTTTTGGTTATTTGGCTATTTAATACCAGATGGAACTTGCAGTGGGCACTCTGTGACCTTGAGGAAGAAAGCCACATACCAAGGAAGGCAGAGCACAAGCAAGGAAGGAACTGGTGGGACTTGGTAGCCTTTAGCCTTCACCCATGGCTGCCTGCTGAAAGGTAGAACTAACCTTCTCACTACTGACTTGGTGATGACCTCTTAATATAGTTGAATTCCTAGCTGAAACCAACTAATAAGACAGGGATCCACGCGGACATTTGTAGGGAAAAGAACACAGCATACTTTTCCTACAGTGACTTTTATTGTGATATTTAGTCTGGTGGGTATAAACCACCTTTGCAGCCACTGACAGGAACATGACCCTTCTGCTGCTGTTTCTGTCTGTGTTGGTAGCCCGTTTTTATCAGCTCTGCCTTGCCTGGCTCACAATCAGGTCACCGTGTGGCTCCAGAGGCACACTGTTCTTTGTGTCACCATGCCTGTGGATTTCTGCAGGGACATGACCCTGCCTTTTTTCCCTTCCCTCCCCCTTCCCTCCCCTCCCCCTTTCCTCCCCTCCTCTTCCTCTCCCCTCCCATTTTTAGAAAAACTGCAGTTTCTGTTTCCAAACCATATAGCACAAAGGTTTTTATTAAAGTCTTTCTCTTCTTTGCTTACGTGGCAACAACACTGTGCTGTACAGCCTCTGTTAGTTTCGCTTATTATTTTGCAAACAGCCTCCTTCTGGTGAGGAGACACATTAATCTTATGTGGGCGAAGCTTTCAGTATCTGGACATCTTTAGATCTTTAATCGTTTAATCAAATGGTTAGAAAGAATTGATTATTCTGTCTCGTCTGGATAAAATCAGGAACCACATGGCTTTTTGTGGGCATTTCTCTTAGAATTGGCTCTTCTTTGTATTTTACATACTTTCATTTCATGCTATTTCTAGTTTTTAAATTTTATTATTTTTTATAAAAAATGACAAATGAAATCAATATCATACACCAAAACTAACTAGACTCAAAGTCTATATGAAGTCTAACTCTACAGATGTTTGTTGATATCTATGTCTTACTTGAAAGGTAGACAGACTTATTGTACATTTTATTAGACTAAAATAACCAGATTTCTAATTTTTGAACTCTATTTTCCATACATTACATTAATATTTTACAGAATATATTTTATTATTATTATTATTATTATTATTAATTTCCTTTGAAACAGGAAACATAGTTTTATCTATTAGGAACTTGCCATGTAGATGAAGTTGGTTTCAAACTTGCAGCAATTCCTTTGCCTCAGCTGCAGTTACAGCCCTGGCTAAAATAGGTCTACTAAAATAGCACATTTTAACTGTAAAAGCAGCATACCACAAAAATACAAATTAATAAAAGAAAGTAAAAATAAAATTCATCCTTAAACTAGCACTCATAGGTGATGCTGAATTTATTGTATAGTCTTATAATACTGAAAGAGACTTTACAAAGGTGGGATCTCATTTAAGAACTGCTATGGACTGGGTGTTTAACTCAGTGGTAGAGTACTTGTTGGGCATGCACAAAGCCCTTGGTTCAAAACCCAGCATTATAAAAATAATTCAATAAGAACCTGGCCATTGTGGTACCTACCTGGAATCCTAGCACTTGGAAGATTGACAAACCTGGCCATAAGCTTGAGGCCACTTAGATTTTGTGATAATTTCCAGGCCAGTCTGAATAACATAGTGATAGCCTATCTCAAAAAGGTAAAACAAAAATAAAAAAGAGAGCATGCATTCTCAGTAGATATTATTTATTAAAATATTTAAAAAAGTTAAATGTGTTTTTGTGTGTGCATGAGTTTAGTACCTACAGAGGCCAAAAGAAGGCTCCAAATGCCCCAGAGCTGCAGTTACAAGTGGTTGTGAGTTACATGCTCTGGGCATTGGGAACCCAACTCTACAAGAGCAGTATGTATATGTACTCTTACCATTGAGCATATTAAAAGTAAGAATGAGGTGCTTTATAAAAGTTAAATCAAGATCAGATAAGCAATGTAAACATACCTATAACCCCAAGTGAAATAGAAGCTGTCATTAAGTCTCTCAACCAAAGAAAGTACAGGGCCAGATGGTTTTAGTGTAGAAATCTACCAGACTTTCCAAGAAGAGTTAACACCAATACTCCTCAAATTATTCCACAAAATAGAAACAGAAGGAACAACAGTTACTCTGATAAACCACACAAAGATCAAACAAAGAAAGGGAATTACAGACCAATTTTCCTTATGAAGATAGATGCAAAAATTCTCAATAAAATACTTGCAAACTGAATTCAAGAACACATCAAAAAGATCATCCACCATGATTAAGTAGGCTTAATCCCAGAGAGCAGGAATGGTTTAACATACATAAATCAATAAATGTAATTCACCATATAAGGAGGACTTAAGACAAAAACAAAATGTAGAGTCATCTCATTAGATGCAGAAAAGGCCTTTGAAAAAATCCAGCACCCCTTGATGATGAAAGTACCAGAGAAACTAGGGATCAAGAGACATATCTTAAAATAAGAGAGTGATTTACAGCAAGCTCACAGTCAACATTAACTTAAAGGAAGATAAATTCAAGGCATTTCCACTGAAATAAGGAACAAGACAAGGCTGTCCACTTTCTCCATATCTATTCAACACAGTACTTGAAGTCTTAGAGCAATAAGACAACTGAAGGATACAAATTGGAAAGCAAGAAGTCAAACTATCTTTATTTGCAGATGATATAGTAGTATATATAAGTGACCCTAAAAATTCCACCTATAGCTGATAAACAAAGTAGGGGGATACAAAATAAACTCACAAAAATCAGTAGACTTCCTGTATACAAACGTTAAATAAATTTCGAAAAAAATCAGGGAAATAATACCTTTCACAGTAGCCTCAAAAAAAAAAAAACCCATAAAATATCTTTGGGTATCTCTAACTAAGCAAGTGAAAGACTTGTATAATAAAAATTTTAAGACATTGAAGAAAAATTGAAGAAAGTATCAGAAGATGGAAAGATCACCCATGCTCATGGATCAGTAGGATTAATATAGTAAAATTGGTCATCTGGCCAAAAGCAATCTATAGATTCAATGCTATCCCCAACAAAATTCCAATACAATTCTTCACACAACTTCAAAGTACAATTTTCTGCTTTATATGGAAACACAAAAAAAATCCAGGAAAGCTAAAACCCCCTGAATAATAAAAGAACTGTTGGAGGTACCATCATCCCTAACTTCACATTATACTGCAGAGATACAGTAATAAAAACAGCATGGTATTGACATTAAAAAAAAGACAACATTGATCAATGGAATTGAATTGAAGAACCCAGGGTCTTGCGCTTGCTAGGCAAGCACTCTACCACTGAGCTAAATTCCCAACCCCATGGTTTCCTATTTTGTGTTTTTATATGTGTGTGTCTGTTTATATGTGTTTCTTGTACTGTTTTTGGGTGCTATTTCTATTCGTTTTGTCCTATTCATGTTTTTTAAAAAATCTTATTTTATTATTACATTTTTTCTTTTCTTTTCTATCTTTTAGATGCCTGTTTATTTTCTAATGAGAAAGGCCAAGACCAAGATAATTTGGATGAATGAGAAGGTGGGGTGGATCTGGGAGGAGTTGGGGAGGAGGGAGCTACAGTCAGAACATATTGTATGAAAAAAATCTATCTTCTATTTTGTGGAGTACAAGTGTTTTTTTTTTAATTTTTTTTGAGGCAGGATTTCTCTGTGTAGTCTTGGTACTGGAACTCATTCTGTGGATCAGGCTGGCCTTGAACTCACAGAGATCCACCTGCCTCTGCCTCCTGAGTGCTGAAATTAAAGGCATGAGCCACTACTGTCTGGTGAATTTTCAACTAAAAAAAAACCAAAAAACAAACAAACAAACAAACAAAAAAAAAAACAAAGGGAAGAATTAGGTGGTCTAGCTGTGAAGACAGAATACTGCTTTTGTAGAGGACCTGAGTTTGATTTTCAGCACCTATATCAAGCAGCTCAAAACTAAATGAAATTCCAGCTCCAGAGGAAGTTACATCCCTTTGTGACTTCTTGAGGACACTGCACTTACATAGGTGCATGTATTCAGACACCCACATCCTCACCCACCCACACTCTCACCCACCCACACCCTTACCCACCCACACCCTCACTCACCCACACCCTCACCTCTCAGTACCTTTAACACACACATAATTAAACATACAATGAATCTAAAAATGTAAGAAATAATGTTTGCTTCATAATACAAACAATACATGATCACGTGGAAAGGTGAAAAAATACAGGTAATTATAATTGAGAACAATTATTAATATAATAATGCAAATTGCTTTTTATATTATTTTAGTTTGTTTAGTTCTGAGTTTTAAAAGTTATCCATTAATGTATGTGTGTGTATATGTTATAAAAATAGTGTATTCATACTGTTTCATAATAATACATTTTTAGTAAACTAGGCTAGCTCTTTACGTTTATATGCAATTAAATCAAAATTTTTATTGACTTCATAATAACTTCATGGTTATTATACAATCATTATTTCTTTACCAAGTCTCCAATGTTGTGAAACAGATAATTTGTTTTTGTCTTTTTATTTACATTGCCTCAAATGACATTGCTGAACACACAATTCCACGCATGTTCAATTTCTGCAATTACCAGGCTTTTGATAAAAACTGATAAATTTCTCCCAAAAAGGTTGTATCAATTGACACTCCTGCCTGCAGTCTGTGAACTCCAGGCCTCACCATCACTGGAGTTTTCAGCCAGGGTAGCTTTGACTACAACTAATTGGCATCCGGCAGGGGCTACTTCTTCTCAACTTGATTTTGTCACCGACTATGTGTATGACAGAGGACCACTCTCCAAGCTTTCTGGCTTCCATTACATCACCCCAGCAACACCTGCCTCCTAGAGTTATTCGGAGGGTAAATGAGATGCTATAGATGCATTTAGAATCATCCCCAGCCCATTAGACACATTAAACAAACATTGTTTGCTTTATTTTGTATGGAATTAAAACAGTATGATGGTCTGACGTTGCCACTGATTATTTGTACATCATGTCTTAATTCAGTCACAGGCAAAGATTTTGTCTGATTCTTTTTAAACCTTTTTAATTTTTTTGAGATTATAATTACATTTCTCCCTTCCCTTTCCTATCTCTAAATCCTCCCATATGCCACTCCTTGTTCTCTTTCAAGTTGATGACCTCTACTTTTGTTAATTGTTATTGCATGCACACATGTTTATGTGTATACATATACATTACTAAATATAACCTTCTCAGTCTGTACAATGTTGTATGTTCTCAGGGCTGACAATTTGGTATTGGAAAATGTATTGGCATGCTCTTCACTGGAGAAGACTATTTCTCCCTCTGTCATCATTTCTTGGTTCCCTACAGTTCTTTGTGTAGACTGAGGCCTCTTGGGCTTTCCCCCATCCACTTTGGCACATCTATTGGTATCTTCTTTGTTCAGGAAATCATGTTGGTGAGACTTTATGAATCTGATGTTACTAGGAGACACGGTCACACAGCAAAATCCCTGATTCTGTGACTGTTACAATCTTTCCACCCTCAGTTCCACAATGTTCCCTGAGCCTTAGGTGCTGGAGTGTTTTGTAAAGGCATCCATTGAGATTGAGATCTATAACGCTGCCTTTTGACTGGTTGTGGTTTTCCATAGTGGTTTCCATCTGTTGCAAAGAGAAATTTCCATGATGAGGATTGACGATTACACTTATTCATAGGTATAATGACAAATGTTTAAATTGTTAGGGATTATCCTCATTTAATCAATTAGTGGTTGCAGGGTCTCCTCCAAATCCCTGAGTTCCCCAGCCCTGGGTAGTTGCTAATTTTCAGTACCTGGCATGATTTCCTTTTTGTTTATCAGGTTGTTTGATTCTTATAGGTTAACAAAAATGTAGTAAATTGATTTTATCTTTTAAATTTTGCAACAGCTCTGAGAAGTCAAATACTGACCTAACATGAAACATAACAGCTCCATAGGGACTAATACAGCGTACCTTGTAGACTGAGCTCCTGAAATTAAACATCTTTAGGAAAGCTAATTAATTCCAGAATAAAAACCAGCTGGAGAGTCTTTTCTTCTTAAAAGCTTAAACAGCCACAATAATATTTTATTTACAGAGCATAACTATGGACTCTAAGATCTCTGTCAAAGGAAACTAACCAGACACAGACATTGGTGCAGGTGGGATGATTGTCTCTCCAGCAAGGCAGAACTGGGTCTCCAGCTGAAAATTTCGTAAAAGAAATGATGATTATACAGACGGGTGTGATACTTACTATTCTAAATGGGTGATGTATTCAGGGATGCTGAAGAATTTGAATGAAATCTGTTATCAGCATAGACACGGATATATCGACCTCGTTCCTTCCCTGTTTCCCTCCCTCCTTCCCTCCCTAAAGCATAGAGGGAGCTCAATTTAATAATGATACAATGCCCTTTGAATCTAATGTAATGGGAAGAACTGTTTCCGGACCCAGCAGAACCTGTCAGTGTAGCATTGGGGAGTGGGATGGGGTGGGTGAGTTTGTTGCCAATAAGACTGAGCATATAAGACTTAAAAAAACAAACAAACAAACAAACAAACAAACAAACAAAACCCAGAACAGTCATTGGCCACTGTTCCTATGAGGGCTTATTTTGGGTATCTCCTTGCCCGATTGAGAATACCTAGAGAGCCAGTAAGGCATGGGCTGTTCTCCATTTGTTGGTAGGAATGGGACCTGTATTGTGTCTGCTGTAAGGGGAACCCGGGTGGTTTGGCATTTGAGAAGACAGAGTGACTGGCTGCTCCCAGTGTGTGTGTGAAGGGGTATCTGAGGGAGATTGGCCTTTGAGTTAGTGGACTGACGGGAGAAGAGCCGCACCGTGAGTGCGTGGGCACCATGCAGTCAGCTGGGGACAATTGGAGCAAAAAGGCAGAGATGGACGAATTCATGCGCCCATAGGCCACCTTTTCTCCCTGCCCGGGGACCCACAAGTCCCCATTCTCTAGTTCTTGGCTCTGGAACTCACGCTACTGTCCTCTCAGGCTTTGAGGGGCTTCATCCTTGTTCTGAGAACGCCATCATTGGCTTCGCTGATTCTCAGGCATTTGGAATTGAACTGAGTCATGCTCTCTGCTGCTTTGGGTCTCTAACCTCTCAGATGACTTCCCACAGGACTTTTCAGTCGTTATGATGGGGGCGGGGCGGTCAAAGCTCCTAATAAACCCTTTCTCTTCTTTTGTGCACATCCCATGGCTTCTGTTTTCTGGAGAAACCTGACTAAACCAGGTTTATTATCAGCATATTTAGGCACCCAAAGAAAAGACTGGGTCTCAGAGTGCATTTGGATGTCTAGGCAAGCTCATACGCAAATAACAGGCTGTCTAAATGCTTAAGGACAAGAGGGAGGGAAAAGAAAGCTGAGGACGATGACAGAGATGAGGAGAGTGGGTGAGGTGGCGGTGGTGGTGGTGGTGTGGTAGCAATTATATAATGGTGAGGATAACACATCTCATTTTTGAAAACTTAAGGAATCACTTTTTATATGTCATGGTAGAACTAAGAAACTTTGCTGAAAGTCACATATTCTGGAAAAGATTTCCAACTTCATTTCAAGCGGAAAAGCTACTTCTGACAAAACTCAGTCTTGGGTTTTATCGGATAACGATCAGTTCTATCTTTCTTCTTGTGACCCTGGTGCACGCCCCTTCCTCCCCCTCCTCCGGGAGGTGTCATAGCTTGGACAGAGCTCAGAAATGCTGCAGCAGGCCTGACCTTGAAAGGTCAAGATTGAAAAACTCAGAGAGACAAAGAGAGAGAGAGAGAGAGAGAGAGACAGAAAGAGACAGAAAGACAGAGACAGACAGACAGACACATATATATATACCACACACACACACACAGACAGACAGACAGATAGAGACAGAGACAGAGGGAGAGGGAGAGGGAGAGAGAGAGAGAGAGAGAGAGAGAGAGAGAGAGAGAGAGACACTAGTATTCTGCTATATGAAACTTTGTTGCCTGAAAACCAACCAGAGAGAGCTGCACTCAGTTTCAACACCTCTTGAGTTCTTTTGGCCACAGACTCATCAGAGCAGGTCAGTTATATACATTCTGACATCTTGGCCCCTGCAGAGCCCACCAGTTGCCTCTGCTTTCCCCTCAAATTCGCCCTTCCTCCCTCCTACCTGCCAGCAGCCAGCAGTATTAAATACCCTGGCCACAGAAGAATTTAGAATTCAGAAGCAGATACTGGTATAACAGGGTGTTGGCTTTGTCAGTGAGACAAGTGAGGTTGGGGGTTGGAGAAGGAAGATCAGCCAATAAATACCCTTGTGAAATGTTTGGTAACAGGGATGCTGGCTGGAGTTTGGAAGGCAGGTGTGTCTAATGAGTTTATTACTTCGGGAGAAGAGATTGGAAAAGAGAATGCGACTTTTGTGTGTTGGGAAGTATTGGATATACCTTTCAAGATACTGTAAGAAAAATGAATGTGGAGTATAAGCAAAAATGGAAGAGACAAGGGAGACACAGGTGTGCCAGATACAATACTAAGTTCCTTTAAGTATGTGGTGGGTTTCTTTTTGTTTTTGTTTTGCTTTTATATGAGTCCTATGGCATTTTCCAGGTAAAGAAAAAGAAAAGGGAGCTGGGGAGAGCTCAGTCAATTAAGTGCCTGCTGTATAGACATGGAGACCTGAGTTTAGATACTCAGGACACATAAAATCTGGGTGCAAAAGTTTGCACCTGTAACCCAGAGCCAGGGTAGCAGAGACAGGCAGATCCCTGGAGTTAGTTGGTGAGCTAGTCTAGCCAAATTTATGAATGACAGGTTCTATGAGACAGCCTGTCTCAAAAAAATAAGATGGGGCATTATTGAGGAAGAGTTTGACACCTGCCTCTGGTCTTTACATGCCCATAGGTGCACCTGCCCTGCATAGTCAATGGCTTACACACATGCACACAGCCATATAAACACCACTGAACTCCACCCTCACACACATACACACAAAAGGAAACACAAAGACTCAGGAATTAACTATTTCCCCCAAGATCAACTAATACGTTGCTTATCCCTCCTGTACTTCCTGCCTGGCTACTGGCCAATCAGCGTTTTATGAAACCAGTGTACAAAAGCATTATCCCACAGCAAACAGGCCACCCCCCCCCTCTGCCCACTCCTCACCACTTTTCACCTCTTCAGATCTGCCTCTCTCCAGAGGACATGAACTATTCTTTCTCTCTGTGTTTTCTACTCCCTGCTCAGGACGCTCAACCCTGGGTGGGTATGTGGGTCTTCTTCTCCTGCTCAGTCTTAATGGCCCATTTCAAAAAATAAGTCTACCTATAATATATTCTGTGCTCCAAATAATTTGAATTACTCTCTTCCCAGTAGTACCAATTCATTTAAAGTGTTTTATACTGTACCTATACTGTCAAACTTACAACCAGGGACCCAAACCACTTTCTGCTTACTATATTCATACATGGAGAAAATTGAACAATGGTGCCCATTTGGAAGATGTAGCGGTGTTATATCAGTTGTTAAATTGTGGTCTCTTGGCTGCAGACCACCCTTTTGTTCTCTGCTCTGTGATGCTGAATGGAGATGCTGACACACAGAGCTTTACCTGCTTTGCTGGGATTAAAGGTATGGGCCACCACACCTGGCAGTCATTATTCTTCTTAAAGAGAGAATGGCAGGCAAAACTGAGATACCTCATAATGACATTCTGGGTTTGAAAGAAGAGGCCTTAAGGGTAGCTGGGAAAATAGAGCGTATGTGTTTTGGATTTAGAGGGAGGCAATACTGGGGGTGGGAAGATTTAAACATGAGGAGGGGTGGGGGGATGAGAGGGTGCAGGTAGAGTCAGCCAAAGTAAAGGATGTATGAAGAAGCCACGTGGAGACAAAGTACTTAACAATCTATTTAAATACAACTAAAAGTAAGAATTTGGTGGATGTACCCTGTATAGGTGGATAATGTTGATCTCAGAAAACATGGAGAACTAAACAAAAATCCCAGTGCCAGGTATAAGATATCCCCCTATGAGCTGTTGTCCAGAAAGATACCAGAGATTCCCCTGGACAATACAGAGTATTGCCATTTCTCTCGGTGCATGAAAGAGCTAGATGGTGCCTTACTGCTGAGGACACTTTGTATTGGGACAGAGAGGAATCATGCTGGAACTGAGCCAGAAACTAAACTTCTGGCTGCCTAGCTCTTATAAGGCCAGAAGTTGATATGCAGGTATGGGGAGAAAAGTTATCAAGTCTTACCCAGCTGTGGACTCTGCATGTACATTATCAGCCTCTCAGGCGAGATATGCTCACTGGCACAGTAGTGGCATGACTACTCTGGAGGTAACCAACTGTGCTGTTTGGATCCGTGGCCTGCCACACGAGAGGGAGCTCATGCTTGGTACCATGGATCTGGGCAAAGGTTCATGGCTAGGGAGGTCATAGGTTCGTGGGGTGCACCTGCTGCTTCTGTTTTGCTTAATGGACATGTTAAACTGCCTCCTAAAATGTTCTTTTTGTATATACACCTATAGACTATGGCTGTCATCAGTATTAGTCAGAAAAGCTTCCGTGTGCACTACATGGCAGTTAATACAGAGACTCACAGTTGGTCCAGATGCCGAGAATAAGCGACTGCTGCAAGTTCTACCTTCGATGGGACATCTCTGTCTCCCTTTCCAGGGCTCAAAAAACACCAGGAATGGGAGGATGGAAAGAATGTAAGGTCTAGATGACAGGGAGGAGAACCCTGAAACAGACTTTTGAGCATGACATGTCATTGTACGCATGAACTCACAGAACCTATGGTAGCCTACCCAGGCACTCTATAGGACAGGGCCTGTTAATATTCAGTCACTAAAGTGGAAGGGCTTATGTGGCCTGGCTTCCCCCCCCTCCAGGAGCCATTGGCTGTTGATGGCTGTTGGGGAGTAGAGTCATTGTCTTCAGGGTGTATTCACTGATGAGTTACTCATGGTCCAATTTTAAATTCAGTGATCAAAAACCAAAAACCAAAACCCAAACAAAAAAGCACAATAGGGGAGGGGACTTGTTGAAAGTGGGGGACTTGGTGGGCAGTGGGGGTGGACAGTTTGGTGGGTGGTGGTGGGGGATGAGAGAGGATGGGGTGGTAAGTGTGTAAAGAATGTATTATATAAATGCACAAAATTATCCAAGAGTAGATTAATTTTAAGAAACAAGAGAAATTAGAGACATTAGTCTTAGGGGATATCAGAGCAAACCAAGAAATCTGCCATTTAAATGTATCTGCAGTTTCTGTGTGTATCATGATGGGGTCCTTCTGAGAATGCTACATTGTACTTGGGAATGATTATGACAAAGAAGAGATTTAGTGATAAATCCTACATTGTTCTTTCCTGCTTCCAATGCTATGGAGCAGGTGAGGAGGTTATTCTGAGAGGCCAGACTGCACAGCAATAATCCTGAGTGACCTATGTATGGGAATCCAAGTTCTGGGATGTATTTCCATTGTTACATTTTTTTTCTTTTTGGTGCTAGGATCTCTTCCAAACTTGTCATCAGTAATGTAAAAGGAATCTGTGTAGCTTGAATATATGAATTACATTTTTATGCTTTTGACCCAAGGAAGCATACATGAGTCTCCAGTGTTCTCATGTGCTTTACAAGCCTGAAATCTGGGATGTAAGACAATAATGTGAAAGAATACACTTGGTTCCAATGTAATAGTTGGGGAAAATGATTAGGTTTCTTAGTTTTCAGAAATTTGCCATAAAAGGAAATATTAAGTTACTTATTTTGAACTTTCTTTGTGTCTTTCACATCACGCATCTTGATCCTATTCATCTCCTGGTCCCTTTGTATCTCTATCCTTGCAACCCCCTTCCCCCCAAATAAAATAAGATAAAATTTAAGAGGAAAAAAAGAAAATCAAAATAAAAATCTCATCATAAATCTCGTTATGGAAGCTGTAGTGTGACACAGTGAGTCACACAGTGTACCCTTTAGTCCATACATCTTTACTTGCAAGTGTTAAATGTAAAGAGTCGTTGGTCTGGTTCAAGGCCTCTGGTTTCTGCTCCATCATCAATACTGGGCCTTTCCTGGGGCTTCTCTTGGGTATCTGGTTGTTGCCTTGTGTCCTGGAGATCCTGCAGCTTTGGATCTGCAAGTCTGTCTCCTTTTTGTGCTCTAGCAGATCATAGATGAGATGGATGTTAGGACGGGCCAACTCACAGCCCTGGTTCCAGGCCTGGGCAGCTGCAGGGTTGGTCAGCCCACCAGTTCTCCCCTGTCCTTACCACCAGGGTGAGCTCTCCAGCACTACCCTGACTAATTCACCCTTTGCAGCAATGAGCAAAGGGCAGAACTGGTTCTCCTACTTTCATGCTCTCAAAGTTGGCTCACCCACACCTCCACCAACAGGGTCAGCTCTACTGTGCTGCTCAGGCAAGGTGCAGGGGCCACCCTCCCTAATGTTGCAGCTGGTGACAGGAACAGCTCTCCTGCCCTTATGACCTCCACCCATGCCACCATATGGCAGAGGAGGGGTGGGACCAGATCTCCTGTGTTCAGTTCTCTGGGTGGTTCACCCACAGCCGTCAATAGGGTCAGCTCTACTGTGCTGCCCAGGTGACCTGCAGGGCCCACTTTCCAGAGTGCTGCCGCTGGTAAGGGGGAGGTCAGCTCCTATGCCTACTTCAGGTGTCAGGGGCGAGGAGGAGGAGGGTATCCTTCCCTCACCCTCACCAAGGTTATTTAAATTTTAGTAGCAAATAAGTATATTGATGAACTGATTAAAAAACAGGAGATTAACATCCTTACCTTACTACCATTCAATCCTTAAATCTTGAGAGCCATCAACTGTCCCAACAATGTCTTTCTCGAAAGATTTAACCTGGAGTCATACGTTCTCTTCTGTCTCCTCCATGTCACTACATCTTTCTTTGATTTCTTTAGTCTAGGCATCTTTGACGATTATGGACCAGTTGCTGGGTGGAGCGCCTCAGTGTGAGTCCTCTTCTTCATGACGTGATTCAGGCTGTGCTTAGTCAGCACTGTCTCTGCAATGAAGCTCTTTCCCCAAGGTGGTCAGTCGGGTGACACCTGTGTCCCAGTAGTTCCGTTACTAGCCTTGACCTAAGCTTCCTGACTGCAAAGTGCCTTCTCTCTCCTTTGTCTTCAGCCACAGCATCATGTAGGAACATATGTGAACTGTGACACGGACCCTGGCTGCCCACAGGCCCTCACTTTACTGCTTTTAGCCTAACTCAATGCTTCCTGTTTTAATCCACAGAGCATAACAGTTGGTAAATAACGAACTTCCAGCTCTGCCCTTCCTTATGCCTGTCTTGGCTGCCATTCTCATCTAAGGAATAAATATTTGCTTATATAATATAAACTCATGGATGCTTATTAAATGGGCTGTGCTTTGTCATGATTATTTTTAGGTTTTGCAGGGCTGGGCACTGAACCCCGGGCCTTAGGCCTACTAGTCAAGCACTCCACCAAAGAGCCACATCCTCAGTTTGCCTGGTGTTTGTTCAAATTGCCATAGATTTGTTCAGTGGGGGCTCCTTTAAGTTCTGTTACTGCCAGCACTCAGCCCCAGGCCCTGCCACCACCCCTGCCTGTCCCAAGGCCTCTTCCAGAATTGCTCTCACGTGGCCTTTGACAGCAGGAAGAAGGAATGGAGAGTGGGCTTTAATTGTTTGGTAACATGAAATGGAAAGAAGTAACTTTAGAAATTGACATTTGGAATTCTTTTACTTTGTACTTTAAGTAAAAAGCAATTGTCCTAATTTGTGGCTTTTTTTTTGGGGTCTTATTTCCTTGTGATAAGACATGAAAAAAATTCTGTATAGGTGTGGACAGCCTGTTTCCAAAGGATTAAAGGGCAAAAATGTGATAAAACTGTTCATCAGGGTTCTCCAGAGGAACAGAACTGATAG
>CABHPQ010158324.1:0-19672 GCA_902168405.1 Peromyscus aztecus | reverse complement strand
GAATGAAAGCCAGAAGAATATCTCTTCCAAGGATCTGGTTCAACATTTTGGCAGAGTGCAGTAATTTGTAGCAGAGAAAGGACAAAAATTACCATAAAAAAGAGAATAATGGAGAACCAAAAAAAAATCTCACTTTTGTTTCAATAATCTACAATTTTCACAACTTGCCATGTTGGCATGAGCTAAAATCTACTTCAAGTCTCCTATGATCTAAGTTTTCCTTTCTTTCATCTATTTCTTATGCTTTAACTAAAACCTGTTCCTCAAATTTTCAAGTTCATGAAGACACACATTATTACTCTTCCAATGATGGTGCTTTGGGGCCTATTCTATTTTCTTCTTCTTCTAAATCTTTCAGAACATGCTCCCTGTAGTCTGGGTTCTGCACACTGTCACTTTATTACTGTATACTCTGCTACGAGTTATAACATCCTCCCACACTAGCCTGAACTTATTTTATTTATGTCTTTAAGGCAGAGCCTCAAATGGCCCAGGCTAGCCTTGAACTTACCAGGAAATTACCCTGACCATCTGGTATTTCCCTTTCTACCTCCAGAGTTCTGGTATTATATGCATGCCCCCCATGTCCAGTTTACACCATGCTGGGGATCAAACCTGAAGCATTGTGCATGGTGTGCAAGCACACTATCAACTGAGCCACATCCACAAACCCCTATACCCTTGTTTGGCATATGACATATTGTTCTTCTCTATTATAGATATTGCCTTTATATAGTCACTATATGTAACCTTAATTAGCTCTTGATTTAAAAAAAAGAGAGATCTTTCTTTGGTTTTAGTTATCTGAAGGCAACAGTGAAGTCAAATTAAGAAAAACAATATTCATTTTTGCTTTCCTGTACCTGTGCACATGGAATCTCAATAACATGAACACACCTAGGTAACACTTTGGGGAGTCCCTAAGAGATTCTTGTATGTGTTCACACACTGTCTGAAAATATTACAACTCAGTGTCACTTAGTTGAGGAAGTACATAGTACTAGAAGCAGAACAGTCAGTCTTTTATTCTTTTTCTTTTTAAGCAAATCTTGCCTCATGTTGATTTGTAAAAATAGCATAAGGTACTGATCATCTGAAAATAGTGTGTAGGTATATCATACCAGTCCATTTGTCCCTACACTGACAGGTAGAAACCTTTTCTATGGGGCCTTCACAGGGGCCTGGGCACCTTTGGGAGATTGAGCTGAAGATGAACAGAAGCCTGAGTCTGAGCTGGAGCTGATGCTCTGCCTTAGTTTGAACCTTGTGCTTTGTTTGGCAGAGCCTACAACCATTGACCATATAGTTTCTAATTTTTCCCCAAATGTGGGTTGAGCAACAAAGCCAAGATGGCTGAGTTTGTAACTGGAGCCCTTTAGCACCATGAGCTTACCCACCTTGGGCTTCACAAGGGCTTTGAATGTCTCTGCACATGCACTCATTGTCTTTGAATTGTTTGCCTGCATCTTCTTCAGGTCTTTCTTGTTGTGCTTCTTGGCAAAAGTGCATGTTCCTCAGGAACTTGGGATCAACCCCTGTAGGTGGACTTTTTTTTCCTGACCTCCAGTTCTCAATTAACCAACACTGAGACATAACATTAATTATAAATGATTGGCCAATAGCTCGGGCTTGTTACTAACTAACTCTTACATTTAAATTAACCCATATTTCTTACCTATGCTTTGCCTCCTGGCTTGATATCTTTTCTCAGTACAGCATTGATCTTCCTACCTCTGCTTGCTACTCTGACCACACCCTTCTTCCTCCCAGCATTCTCAGTTTGGCTCTCCTGCCTAACCTTATCTTGTTCAGCTATTGACCAATCAACTTCTTTATTAAACTAGTCACAGGGACATATATTCACACAGTGTAAAGGACTATTCCACAGCAAACCCCCTAGGAGAGTCATATCTTTGTCACTGGGTTTCTTTATGCCATTTCTGTGGCATTTTCTGGATTGGTTGTGTGTGGTGTGGTGCTTGCACTAGGCCATGTCTGAAAAGTAATCCATAGCTCCCAAAGAGCCTGGGACTGGAGTATCAGGACAGTTATTCTTATTGACCATCTATCTATGTCTTTTCTGCTCAGGAAAGAAATGGCGTGGGCCCTCTTCTCATCTCTGTCCCATTTCTCTTTGTCTGGAGATATAAGGATTTCAGGTTGTCTCTACACATCATGTATACTGCTATATGAAAACATAATCTACAGTTTCCATACATTTTTGTCACCTCAAACCCAGAACAAAAATTCATATACAGGTAGGAATGTCACTGTGTTTCAAGCCAGTTCCCCACTCCCATCTAAATCTCATAATGTCAGCTTCCCAACACTTTCTTTTACCTTCTACCAATATAAATAAGGCCCCATGGAAGCTGTTCACATGGGGATATATTAAACAGGCCTCCAGGAGCACACAGGCTAGTATGAATCTCAATTGCTGTTGTAAGAGTAACCTTAGAGATATAACCTCTGTAAATATGTATTGAATGAATAAAGACAAAATGGATAAAGGAATGATTAAGAGCTGCACGGTAGCTCCCAAGTTTTATTTTTGTTCTGCCACTCTACTGCATTTATTGCTTAGGATTTTAGGGCTTTAGGCAAGAGGCTAGACAGCAGTGAGCATTTGAGTTGTAAACAATAAGTGTAGAAACAGTACATTGACAAATGTACTTTTATAAGGAAAAATGTCTCTGACTATAATCTTTCATCATAAGCAGCATAACTGTGCAATAAAATCTTCCAACTTAAGCCAAGCATATGTCTTCTTTTTTCTCTGGTCTAAATACCAAACAACTAAATGATTTCAGAGAAAATCTCTCAACAAAGCCTTGCTTGTGTGCAGTAGAGGGGAAAGAAATAAGCCTCCTTCCCGAGTCACTCGTGCTGAACCTGCTGGTGAAAGGAGGGAACTGTGTATAGGTCAAAGGAGAGAAGTCTTTGGGAATGCCTATCAAGGAAAGAAAACTCTGAGAAGGCTAATGGTTGCCATCCAAATATAATTTGTGCTAAAAGAGCCAGATAACATATTAAACTTCCCAGTAGACTCATCAGCCACAGGTCTGACCATATGGAAGCTCCCATTCATACCGAGTGAATGTAAATAAAGGTTTTCAACTCCAGAGTTATCAAAGCCATTTATGTTTCTGGCTCAGCAAGCCTATCATTTCTTTCCTAGACATAGTTATCATAAAAGGGCATCCCACTGTTTCCACTACATTTGGATTAAAAAAATACATTATGTCTTAATTTAATCCTTATTTGTTTTCTTCTAATAGGTTTTTAAAAGAGAAAACATATTTCTTAGGCTTTATAACCACTCCTTCCTGGCTGAAATATTGAAGAATAGCCAATTGGAAATCACCAAAGAAAGAAGAAAAGAATGTCACACATTTCTCTGTGTATTATGGGTGGTCCAAAGAAAACAAACCTTCCCTGTGAGCTTGGTGATAAGGACACATGAATCCAGTGACAGTTTATGATCATTTTTAGCAGAGCAGTTTGGGTATGGGGAGGCAGAATCAGATATTTGGGAACGCAATAGTTAGCTGGTTAAAGTGTGAAGAACTGCTGTGGGTTAATACTTAGTGGGTGCCTTTAATTTCTGTTTCACATGGAGACCAAGTCCACACTTACAGTCACTCAGAGTCAGCTTGCAATGAAATGTCTTCATGCTGTGTATGCTCCAAGCAGGAATTGCTATTTCCACCAGGTGGGCAAATTTATGGGTATTTGCAATTAAATTGGTTAAAAAAAAAAAGAGGCACACATATTATTCTTAAGAGAAGATCTTAGCAAGATTTCAAATCTGAAAATACAAAACTGGAGAAGGAACAGAAGATTAACATGACTAACATGTAGCTGAGTTTTCTCCAGTCCTGCCCAGCCCCACGGACCCTGCAACCACTTATAAAATAATCACTCAGAATCTTATATTAATTAAACTGCTCAGCCATTAGCTCAGGCCTACCACTGACTATCTCTTACACTTAAATTCAGCCCATTTCTGTTCATCTATATGTTGCCATGTGTCCCATGGCTTTACCTGTTGCCTTTACATGCTGCTCCCTGGACAGCAGGCTGGCATCTCCTCACTTAGCCTTCCTGTTCCCAGAATTCTCCTCTCTCTTTGTCCCACCTATACTTCTTGCCTGGCTACTGGCCAATCAGCACTTTATTTACTAACCAATCAGAGCAACACATTCACAGCATACAGATATCCACAGCACTAACATTTAGATATTTAATTCTTTTTTGTTTCATTTTATTTATTATTTATTTGTTTGTTTATGTGTGGGCACACACCTGCCATAACACACATGTGGAGGTGAGAGGACAACTTGCAGGAGTTGGTTCTCCCCTCCCATCATGTGGACCCTGGGGATCAAACTCAAGTCATCAGTTCTGGTGACAACCTTTACTCACTGGCACATGTCACTGGACCTAGATTAATTTTTTTGTGTGTGTATGTGTGTGTGTGTGTGTGTGTGTGTGTGTGTGTTTATGTGTGTATACAATGTGTATGTGAGTACCTTTAAGGCCAGAAGAGAATGTTCAGTTCCCTGGAGCTAGTTGTACACCTCCTAATGTGGGTGCTAGGAACAGAACTCCAGCCCTCTGCAAGAGCAGCAAGTGCTCTTAGCCACAGATTCATCTCTCTAGCTACCATACACATTAATGAATACTTTCTCATATAATTGAGGTTTGCCAGTGGATATGAAATCACATTTTCATTTAGAAATTTTTAATGATGAGAGGAGATTAAGAAAAAGAACAGGAATGTGATGAAGTTGATAGTTCAAGGAGGTTTCTCTAGTAAAAAAGGAAATGTGCACACACACAAACAGCACACACACACACACACACACACACACACAGGCTTGTACACACACAAACACACCAGACACCATTCAGTATCTTGAGGCCATTTCATCTTATAAACCTAAATGAGATTTGACATGGGTGTGGGGAAGAAGAATTTATTAGTACCTGGATTACAGAAGGATTTAGAAATATAGTAAAGGGGAAGACATTGTAACATTATTCAAAAGATAGTCTGTTAAATGATATCAGAACACTGAAAATAAGTACATAAGTTAACTATGTATCTTATAATTACTGATTACATTAGTGAACCTTATTGTTTGTGTGTTGATTGATTGTCCTTTTCTTAATTAACCATTCCAATAAATAAGGCAATTATCATGCAAATTTCTTAATATCAAGCACAGGAGGCTCTGATCTCATCAGTTACAACTGGGTATATGTAGGATGTGGTTTGATTTTATTTGCCCTCATGTAATTGTTATTTCAAGTGTGTTTTGACCCAAATGTCACATGCTATTCTTGAAGGGCTCTGAAATGATACATTACTTATATGATAGGAAAGTAAATGAAAATACTGTTACAATATCATTTATAAAAATAAAGGTCAAAAGTTGTAGATTTTTTGCCTGCAATAGGGTGGGCTGTGTGAAGGTTGAAACTACTTTACAAAAACTATTTTTTTGTTCTCCCCAACCAGTTATTTGTTTCTTAACCATAATTTGACATTAATGAGACAAAGATATACATATTTTCTTTCAACATACAAAAACTGAGATGCAATGGTATTTAATAAAATGGCCAAAAATGTAAGATGAATAAGATGTGGCAGAAATGTGACAAGAAGTGATGGTATTTCTGAATGTAGTTCTCTTCTGAGCCCAGATCTTTACTGGGAAGATGAAAGGAGGGGTAAAGGATTACTGCATGAGAATGACTGTGGTGATATTTTATTTGTGCTGAAATGTAGTATTTTATTTGTATGTTAATAAATAAAGTTGCCTGGATATCAGAGGTCATAGTGAGCCATAAATAGAAATCAGGCGGTGGTGGCACATGCCCTTAATCCAATCACATGGCCGGCAGAGTCTCTGTGTGTTCAAGGACACAGCCAAGCGTGGTGACACATGCCTTTAATCCCAGTACCAACCACAGAGGCCTGGAGGTCTGTATAGACAGGCAATGACAAGGAAGTAATGTGGCTGGGCTTAGAGCCAATAAGAAGGCAGAACCGGAAGGCAATAAAGGTGCAGGTTAAACAGGAAGAAGCTCTCTTGGGAAACTATGGCATGGTGGTTAGTTGGCGGCTATTGCTCTGGTCTCTACGGCTTGTACCTCTGTATTTGGCTCTGTGTTTCTTAATTAATAAGACTGTTTAGAAATTCATCTACAAATGACAGCCACTTATTCTTATTAAACTGTTCTCCCAATCCCTCGTGAGGATGGGAAACCAACTCATTTTGTCTGAACTTGGGGTCTAGCCATAGGATGGCCATTCTCAAGACTTGATTGGCAATAGGTTCTAGTTATACAATCATTATGAGGAAGAGAAACTTGGTGAGTAGACAGAAGTTATGAGTCCTGTCTTAGGGCTGTTATTGCTATGATGAAACAGCAAGCAAAAGCAATTTGGGTATTAAAAATAGGGTTTATTTTGCTTACTTACTTCTACATCATAGTCCATCATTAAAGGAAGTCAGGGCAAGAACTCAAACGTCAGGAACCTGGAGGCAGGAGCTGATGCAAAGGCCATTGAGGAGTGCTGCTAGCTGTCTTGCGCCCTGTGGCTTGTTTTGCCTCCTTTCTTTGTTTTTATGTTTTTATTTTTATTTTTTTATTTTTTTGAGAAAGGGTTTCTCTGTGTAGCTCTGTCTTTCTTGGAACTTACTATGTAGACCAGGCCAACCTCAAACTCACAGAGTTCCCCCCGCCTCTGCCTCTCGAGTGCTGGGAATGAAGGTGTGCACCACTACCTCCTCATTCTGCCTGCTTTCTTATAGAACTCAGGACCACCAGCCCAGGGATGGCACTACCTGCAATGGGCTGGGACTTCCCATATCAATCACTAACTAAGAAAATACCCTAAAGGATTATCTATAGCCTAATCTTATTGAGACATTTTCTTAATTGAAGTTCCTTCTCTCCAGTGACTGTAGTTTGTATCAAGTTGACATAAAACTAGCCAGCACAAGTCCCTTCAGTCCATGGCACGTCCTTCTCCTCCTCCTCCTTCTTCTTCTTTTTCTTCAATTCATATATTTCAATTCTTTATTATACTACCTACTATGGAAAAGTTTGTGGTGAAAAAAAGTATGAGTTAAAAAAAAGAAGAAAACATACAAACCAGAAAAAGGAAATATAACACCATGAACATTAAAATAAAAAAGTATAAAAATCAGAGGGAGAACCTGTGAAAATGGTTAGAATACAGAAGTGTTTCTACTCCCTGGATCTAATACATTAGAAATGAAGTCCAGTGGTTTATACATGGTTTTATTTTCGAGAGTTGGGTGGGGATAGAAATTTTAGTGTCTTGGCCTTGAATATGCTAGGCACAGCATCTGTGTTTTTAATAAATCTGTAAAGTAATTCTGAGAGGCACTAAAATTGGAAAACAATTTCTAAACTAGACACATTTATTGGACAATAAAGTGTCATGGGAGGGTCTTTCTGTATGCTGTGAATACATGTTGCTACCATTGGTTAACAAAGAGCTATTAGGGCCTATGGCAAGGCAGAAACAGAGCCAGGTGTGGAAGCAAAGCAGAGAGACAAGGAGAAGAAGGCAGAGTCGGAGGAGATGCTGAGTACTGCCAGGGGAGCAAGATGTAATGGAACACAGGTAATGCCACAAAGCCATGGGGCAAAACATAGACTAATAGAAGTGGGTTAATTTAAGATAAAAGAGCTAGCTAGCAAGAAGCCTGAGCCATAAACCAAAGAATTGTAATTAATATTAAGCATCTGCGTGATTATTTTATAAGCTGCTGCCAGCCGGGTGGGACATAGGAAAACTTCTGGCAACAGTAGAGATTGAAACAAACATGATCTCCATGGAGATCTTCATGTCAATTCTTATAAATGTGCCAAGTTGTCATCAGAAAGGGGGCTCTTTGGTAGGATCTTTATTTGTTGATAAACATTTGTTTATTTCTCACTCTTCCTTGACCATAGGGCATTTGTAAATAGCTAGCTACTCTCCAAAATGTCTTATGGTTTATTGACATGTAATATCAAGAAACAGAAAAGCATAACAATTTATAAAATAGAGAAAAAACAGGATTATTCAAAAATATATGCCAAGATAATTATCACCATGATAACTTTCTGCATGCCTATTGATTTTGTTAGATTTTTAAAAAAAAGTGAGTATGTGGCTTTGAAATTATAAAGCAGATTAAAAAATAAAGTATATAACTTTCAAAAAATCTTCTGAAGCACAGTGTAGTTTTGTTTTTATTTGTTTGTTATTACTCTAATTCACATTCTATTGCTATAGTAAACACCATGACTAGGAGACTAGTCAGTGGACTTTTTATCATTAGTACATCCAGGTTTTCTCATATTCTTATAAAAATTTACTGAAAACAATGTATCTTCTGTGCTATATGGAGGCTTGCTTTTATTAGAGACTAAACTAGGTACATATGAGTGGTTGTTAGTTCACTTTTCTTCATTCCCTTTTAATATCTGTGCATCACAAGGGAATCTCTTGTTCTTTTATTTACAGAAAGTTTATAGCCATAGTGAGAGTGTAGTTAAAACTGTAAAATACACCATATGTTATAATAATAATGATGATAATGTAGTAGTCATTATTTTAAAACATTCTAACATTCTCTAAATTAATGATAGTAGTTCAAAACACTTGTTTTTCTATTTCAAGATTCAGAAACTCAAAATATATTTCAAAATATGTTTTCCTTATACATGCTATGCATGCCAAGACCAGATGCACCTGTTTTCAGTGGATATGTGTTATGCATTGTTCTTTGTATATCATAGTCATGCGTTATTAATGGCATAATTCAGCAATAGAGATTGCACTTATATAAAGAGACTGTGAAACTTTTCTCTAATGAAAAGGAAATTATTTTTAAATGCCGTGTTCCTTGTATGACACCTTAAATATGAAGCAGAGATTTTTCCTGTGTTTTCAAAATGTGAAAAAAAAATAACAAGCAACACTGGTTGCATTTATTTTTCTGGGTATGCATTTCATTGATCCCTTTTTTAAGAAAAGGTAAAAAGTATCTTTACATTATAGTTATTCCGTGACACCTAATTTCAACCTTGAGAATTAGTGTCTCAATGGGGAGGATGGATTGACAGGTGCATATGATTGGACATGTTCTTTTGCTTCCTTAGTCATTCTATTCTGTCCAGACATCTACATTTCATTTTGTCATTCTTTATAAATCAAGCTCACACATCCATCTTCCAAAAAGATGGTAAATTGCATAAATGGGTTATTGGGTTGTATTAGCCTTGATAGACTAGAAATGAGCATTACTTTCCAAAGTATATATTATAGCTCATCAGAAGTGATAGGGTCTGTGAGAGCCCTGGTCTTATGTGGAAGGCAGTTCTCTTGGACAGCATGTTCCAAATGTGAAAGAAAAATTCTTTCCACATGAAAACTATAGACACTGGGGAAACTAAATGGCATGTCTGTCTTCAAAAATGTGTGTTAAAGGTAATGCACAGTTCCTATATTCAACAGTAGGAAGTCAAAAATACCTCTAACTTAAGCATATGAACAAAGTAAGGACTGGTAAGATAGTTCAGTGGTTAACAGTCCTGTATGCTCTTCCATAATAAAATCCAGGTTTCATCTCCAGCACACACATACAATGACTCACAGTTGTCTATAACTACAGTTTTTGGGAATCTGGCACATTTTTCTGGCTACTCCAGGCACAAGACACACACATGGTGCACAAATATACATTCATGCAAAACACCCATATGCATGGAATTATAGAAAATTTCTTATACTATAATATTGTATACTGTAATATCCAGTTACAAGATATTCAGAGATCATAGTAAACACATTTTGATCATTTAAATTAAACGTTACTACTCTCCCATCCCTTCCTCTGTCAGAGCATCACTGCAACTCTAATCAGATATAGCTCTTAGCATCTCCATAGATGACAGACTTTCTTCAAGGGGTCAAAACATGATCTTACTGTGTGAGCATCCTAGAAAGCAGAACCATCTTAATCTATTAAAAACCAGTTCAATCCTTTGAACATGAGTAGAGAAAGGAGAATTTGCTGCATACTTTTACAAGCCATCTTTTAAACAGAATACAGGAAAAGGAGACATAATTAAGTCTAACCAAATGTTTACTTCCAATGTACTCCATAATTTAATATGGCAAACACTCTTTATTGAAAATGAGATGACACAAGACAAAAATATATGTCATGAAGGGCTCCAAATGCCTTATGACTGGAGTCCTGGGCAGTTTTAATTTCAGCTATGTCTAGACCAGCACATGACATGCTGAAGGAGGTGGAGGTAAGACCTCCTTAAGTTCTCTTATTGATCTAACTAGAACTTCAAGTACTATATTGAATAGGTTTAGAAAAAATGAACAACCATGTCTTGTTCCTGATTTTAATGGAATTGCTTTGAGTTTCTCTCCATTTAATTTGATGGTGGCAACCCACTTGCTGTAAATTGCTTTTATTATGCTTAGGTATGTTCCTTGTATCTCTGATCTCTCCAAGACTTTGATCATCAAGGGGTGTTGAATTTTGTTAAAGGCTTCTTTAGCATCTAAGGAGATGATTATGTGATTTTTTTCTTTCAGTTTGTTTATATGGCGTGCTAAATTGATAGATTTTCATATGTTTAACCCTCCCTGAATCTCTGGGATAAAGCCTACTTGGTTATAGCAGATGATCTTTTTAATGTATTTTTGCATTTGGTTTGCCAGGATTTTTGCATCTGTCTTTAATGAGTGAAACTCGTCTGTGATTCTCTTTCTTTTTGTTGGGTATTTGTGTTGTTTGCGTATCCAGATGATTTTGGCCTCATAGAAACAATTTGCAATGTTCCTTCTGTTTCTACTTTGTGGAATAATTTGAAGAGTATTGAAATTATCTATTTGAATGTCTGGTAGAATTCTACACTAAAACTTTATGGCCCTGGGCTTTTTGTGGTTAGGAGACTTTTAATAACTGCTTCTATTTTTTTAGGGGTTATTGATCTATTTAAATTGCTTATCTGCTCTTGATTTAACATAGATGAGTGATACATATCAAGAAATTTTTCCATTTCTTAGATCTTTCAGTTTTGTGGAGTACAGGTGTTTGAAGTATGCCCTAAAGATTCACTGGATTTCCTCAAAATCTGTTGTCATGCCCCCCCTTTCATTTATGATTTTGTTGATTTGAATGTTCTATCTCTGCCTGTTAGTTAGTTTGGGTAAGGATTTATCTATTTTGTTGATTTTCTCAAGGAACCAACTACTTGTTTCATTGATTCTTTGTATTGTTATCTTTGTTTCTATTTTATTGATTTTAACCCTCAGTTTGATTATTTCCTGTCATCTACTCCTCTTTGGTATGTTTGTTTCTCTGTCAAATCACTAGTATGAGATCTTTCCAAATTCAAGAAGACACTTAATGCTGTGAACTTTCCTCCTTCATTGTGTTCCATAAGTTTGTATATGTTGTACATTCATTTATATTGAATTCTAGGAAGTCATTAGCTTCTTTATTTCTTCCCTGACCTAGTGGTAATTCAGTAGAGAACTGTTCAGTTTCCACGAGTTTGTAGGCTTTCTGTTGTTGAAATTGAGCTTTAATCTACGGTGCTCTGATAAGATGCAGGGGGTCATTCCTTTTTTTTTTTTTTTTTTTGTATGTGTTGAGACTTGCTACTGGTCAGTTTCAGAGAAGGTTCCATGCAATGCTGAGAAGAAGGTATAGTCTTGCCGGGCGGTGGTGGCGCACGCCTTTAATCCCAGCACTCGGGAGGCAGAGGCAGGCGGATCTCTGTGAGTTCGAGGCCAGCCTGGGCTACCAAGTGAGTTCCAGGAAAGGCGCAAAACTACACAGAGAAACCCTGTCTCGAAAAAAAAAAAAAGGTATAGTCTTTCGTGTTTGGGTGAAATCTTCTGTAGATATCTGTTAGGTCCATTTAAGTCATAACCTTTATAAGTTTCATTATTTCTCTGTCTAGTTTCTGTCTGGATGACCTGTCCATTGGTGAGAGTGGGGTATTAAATTTTCCCACTATTATTTTGTGGGGTTCTATGTATGATTTAGGCTTAGTAATGTTTCTTTTACAAATGTGGGTGCCCTGACATTTGGAGCATAGATGTTCAGAATTGAGACATCATCTTGGTGGATTTTTCCTTTGCTGAAAATGAACCCGGGCTGTGGTGGCACATGCCTTTAATCCCAGCACTCGGGAGGCAGAGCCAGGAGGATTCTGTGAGTTCGAGGCCAGCCTGGACAACCAAGTAAGTTCCAGGAAAGGTGCAAAGCTACATAGAGAAACCCTGTCTCGAAAAACCAAAAAAAAAAAAAAAAGAAAAGAAAAAGAAAATGAAAAACCCTTCTCCATCTCTTTTGATTAATTTTGGCTATAAGTCTATTTTTTAGATATTAGCATAGGTACACCAGCTTGTTCTTTAAGTCCATTTGATTGGAAAATTTTTTTCCAACCCTTTAGTCTGATGTGATGACTATCGTTGATGCTGAGGTGTGTTTCTTATATGCAGCAGAATGTGGGATCCTGTTTTTGTATCCAATCTGTTAGTCTGTATCTTTTTATTGGCAAATTGAGTCCATTGATATTGAGGGATATTAACTACCAATGATTGTTAATTCATGCCATTTTGTTGGTGGTGGTAGTAGTGTGTGTGTGTGTGTGTGTGTGTGTGTGTGTGTGTGTGTGTGTGTTTCCCTTCTTTGGGTTTTGCTGATATGAGGCTATCTATTGCCTGGGTTTTTGTGGATGTAGTTAACTTCCTGGGGTTGGAGTTTCTTTCTTGTACCTTCTCTAGGGCTGTGATTATAGATAGGTATTGTTTAAATTTGACTTTGCATTGAAGTATCTTGTTTCCTTCATCTGTGGTGATTGACAGTTTTTCTCCTTTTAGTAGTCTGAGTTGACCCCCATAGTCTTCCAGAGTCTGCAAGATATCTGTCCAGGCTCTTCTGGATTTTAGGGTCTCTGTTGAGAAGTCAAGTGTCCTTCTCGTAGAATTCCCTTTACATGTTACTCGGCCTTTTCCCCTTATCATTTTTAATATTCTTTGTCCTGTATGTTTAGTGTGTTGATCATTATGTGATGAGGGGATTTTCTTTTCTGATCCAATCTATTTGGTGTTCTGTAAGTATCTTGTACCATTACAGGCATGTCCTTATTTACATTGGGAAAATTTTCTTCTATAATTTTGCTAATTATATTTTCTGTTTTTTTGAGCTGGATTTCTTCTTTTTCTATGCTGATTATTCTTACGTTTGGTCTTTTCATACTGTCACAGATTTCCTGGATGTTTTGTGTTAGGAATTTTTTAGATTTAACATTTTCTTTTACTGATGAATCCCTTTTCTCTATTGTGTCTTCAATGCCTGAGGTCCTGTTTTCCATCTCTTATATTCTGTTGGTGATGCTTGTGTCTACAGTTCCTGCTTGGTTACCTAGATTTTCACTTTCTGGGATTCCATGTATTTGTGTTTTCTTTATTGCTCTATTTCCATTTTCAGATCTTGACCTGTTTCCTTTATCTGTTTCTTTGTTGTCTCTTGGTTTTCTTTTAGGTATTTATTAATTCCTTCCAATTTTTGTTTTTCTTTTCCTCAATTTATTTAAGGGATTTGTTCATATCCTATTTACAAACCTCTATCATCTCCATAAAGTAAATTTTAAGTTCGTTTTCTTGTGCTTTGGCTGTGTTGGATTATTCAGGTCTTGCCATTGTAGGATAGCTGGGCTCTGGTGATGTCATATTGCTTTTTCTGTTATTCATTTTGTTCTTACGCTGGCATTTAGCCATCTGGATTTAGATAATTTGGTATTGATTCCTGCATTTGTCTTGGTTAGATGGATGTTTAGTTCCTTGGTTTCTCTTTTCTCTCTGGTCTTCTGGCCTAAATGGCCTAGAGTTTTGATGATTAGTATGTCTTCAGTTTCAGTAGGGTGTCCCCCTCTGTTTTTTTTGGAGAGCTATGGGTCCCTAGATTTGACCTGTTATCTAGTAAGGCTGAAGTCCTCTTCCAAAGTTGTTGATAGGTATATGTGGCTGGGGGGGGAGTGAAAGGGGAGATGGACGGCACTCCCTAGATCTGGTCTGGCCTCTGGGGTCCCTAGGACCAGCCTGGCCTCTAGTACAACTGCTGACACTTGGGTCCCTAGATCCAGCCTGTGTTCAAGTAAAGCTGAATTCTTCTAAAGTTGTAGACCTGGGTTTCCTAGATTTGGTCTCTAGTCAAGTGGAAGTCTTCTTTAAAAGTTGTAGACCAGGTATGAAACTGGGAGTGAGGGCATTGGGGATGGGGGCAGGGGGTGCAGTCTGTGGGTGTTGGGTATGCTTTAAAGGGATTCTTTGGGTGGTGGACAGTGCTTTACCTGGAGTTACTAGGAGCAGGCTGGCCTCCCATAAGGATACCAGGGCTATGGGTCCTAATATGGTGCTCAGGGGTGAAGTCTGGGGTTATTGGGCATATTTTAAGGAGTGTTACCTGATGGTGGGAGGTGTCTTACCTGGGGTTCCTTGGTCCTGTCTGGCCTCTGGTAAAGCCAAAGATTGGGCAAGGATATGGGTCCTAGGGGAGGGGGTGCAGACTGGGGTTGTTTGACAGGCTTAAGGGGGTTTAGTAGGTGGTGGGTGGTGTCTTCTCTGTGGTCCCTAGGACTACTCTGGCCTCTGGTACAGCTGCTAGTGACTGTGGAGCCTAGGAGAGAAGGTGCCTGTATAGGGTTCTCAAAAAGAAAAAAAAAAAATGATCTTTCCAAAAAGACCACCACTACTACAAAGAAGTCTGCCGAGACTCCCTGAGGTTTTACAAGACTGTCTCACGTCTGAGAAAGTACTAGAATAACACTTGTATTTCATTGTTGCTTTTTACATGGAGGCTATAAAAGAAGTATGATGACTGTACACATTGACAGCGAGGCAATGAAATACAACAACCTGTGGGATAAAATGCAACAGTGTTGCTAGACTGCCTGGCCTATACTTTGTAGAAAAGTAAATAACTATTAAAAAGTTCCCATTGTACCTTCAGTCGGATTGATTTCCTTTTACATCTCAGGTTTGTCCATATGTTTTGGGAGTGACAATAAGGATATGGCGGCTTTTCTTTTTTATTTATTTTCTTGCAGCAATACAACTAAAAATAAAAAAAAATTAAAATACCATTGAATGCCTATATTTAAATACAGTGAGCCCAACAAAGTTCTGACTTCATATATTTGTTCTCAACTGTCTTTAGACTCCTTTTTGTTTTGATGATTTATTTTGCTATTAATTATATGCATATCTGGTTCTGTGTAGGGCAGGGTTTTCCTGTCTTGGAGCCACTCTCAAATAATCACTCAGAGGCTTAATATTAATTACAAATGCTTGGCCAATACCTCAGTTGTTACTAGCTAATGCTAACATTTTAAGTTAACCCATATTCCTTGTTTACCCTCTGCAACATTCTGGTACCTTTATTAGCACAGCATGTTCATCTCTTGCCCTTTTGCTTCTTGCTGGCAACTCCAGACTCCACTCTTCTTCCTCCCAGCATTCTCCTAGTCTGGCTCTTCCACCTAACCATATTCTGTTCAGCTATTGGCCAGTCAACTTGTTTATTAAACCAATTATAGCAACATATATTCACACAGTGTAAAGAAATATTTCACAGCAGGTCCACTTGTGTATGTATTCACAAATGGGTTTGGGTGCCTGTGGAGGCCCAGAGAAGGCATCAGTTGCCCTGGAAGTAAAGTTGTAGCTAGTTGTGAGCCATTCCCATGGGTGCTGTGAACAGAATTAGAAAGAACAGTATACACTATTAACCATAGAGCTATCTCCTCTGTGTCATGAATCCCTCCTTTAAAAATCCAGGCTGTTTTCAATATTGCTCTAGCAGTACCCTCCACTGACATCCATACCTTCCTTGGGATTAGAACTCTGATTAGACAGGAGGCTGGAGTGTAGCTAGAGTTTTCCTGCCTGGCCCACAATCAGGACAAATCTGTTACCCGCCAGTCCCACAGCCGCTCAGACCCAACCAAGTAAACACAGAGACTTATATTGTTTAAACTGTTTGGCCTAATGGCTCAGGCTTCTAGCTATCTAGTTCTTACATCTTAAATTAATCCATTTCTATAAATCTATACCTTGCCACATGGCTCGTGGCTTACCGGCATCTTCACATGCTTCTTGTCATGGCACCGGCTGGCAGTGTCTCCCTCACTCAGCCTTCCACTTCCCAGAATTCTCCTCTCTCCTTGTCCCGCCTACTTCCTGCCTGGCCACTGGCCAATCAGTATTTTTTTTAATAATTTTTAAGATTTATTTATTATGTATACAGAAGAGGGTGCCAGATCTCATTACAGATGGTTGTTAGCCACCATGTGGGTGCTGGGAGTTGAACTCAGGACCTCTGGAAGAGCAGTCAGTGCTCTTAACCTCTGAGCCATCTCTCCAGCCCCAATCAGTATTTTATTTATTGACCAATCAGAGAAATTTGACATACAGACCATCTCACAGCACTGGAGCCTGCCACGCTCCTATCTGACATGGGAGTCAGATGTCTTGATCTCTCCTGTTATCCCTCATGTCATGATGGAACATCTCAACAAAACCAGAGTTAAGAACATGTTAGTCATATGCTTAGATATTACCCTATGAATGTCCTTCAGTCTTTAGGAGGCAGTGATGAAAATCTCTACCTTCAAGGTTGCCAGGGAAGTCTTCAGAGATGTATTATTGGGGATTCTAACTCACCACTTTCAGGTTTGGGTACAGTTGGCTAAGGATGACCATCTTACCACGGCAGATACTGATAAATTTCACAACAGACTTTGGGAAAGCCCTTGTTAGAATTAATTTTTATTCTGGAAGACTATTTCCAGCCCATGATCCTGTCACTCAAACCCCCATCTCTAAATCTTAGGATACTTGGACCATTATATTACATGCATACACTGTTTTTCACTATCGGAGTGGTTTCTGTCTTGTGAATTCTAGAGATACTGTGAGTAGAGAAGTAGAAGCTAAAGAACAAATAAATACAATCCAGTGACTTTCTGACTTTTAACTCCATAGTGTCTCCACACTGTCATTGTCTTGGTTCTTCCATGAAACCATGTAATTAATTGTAACTCAACTTCTCCAGTTCCATCCATAGCATATTGGCATAATAATTTCACTTTCAGTGAAATCAGCATATTCTATCATCAAATAGAAATCTAATTACATTCTATGGCTCCAGGCTGTAAAGCTCAACTTTATATAACTTTTGACAGAACATACGTGAAGATTGTGTGAAATGGCTTCAGGCTCTTTTCCTTTAGCTAGAAATCAGAAGTTTCTTAATGCAACCAATTATTTCTTGGGGGCTAGTAAGCTAAGAGTAATACTTATTCTAGGTTACTTACAGTGTTTATGTGATATGCCTCAAATATTGCTGAATTCATATAACTACTCATGAATCAAGAGTTTATTGTAGGCAAGGACCCAAGCCAATATGCCTATCATGTTCATTAAAAACAGTAAAGAACAATGGAGAATTTTCTCTTTTAAATTTATTTTCTTTTCCCTTTGTGTGTATGTGCAGGGTCATGTATGAACATTTGTGCATGTGGAGACCTAAGCTTGATGGCATGCATTTTCTCCAGTTGCTAGGTCCCTTGTCTTTTGAGAAAGTGTCTCTCACTGAACCTGGAACTGGTTCTTGGTTATAATGGTGGGCCAATCCCAGAGATTCCTGTCTCAGACTTCCTAGAAGTGAGATGATAGGCATACACTGCCACACCCCATTTTTATATGGATGATGGAGATCTGAATTCAAGTCCTCAAGTTTGTAAAGCAAGCACTTCATTGAATGCACCATTTCCTCAGCCATTGATATTTTTAATAGCACAAAAATTATTTCCCATTGCTTAAACATTATTGGTTTTCTTGAGTGTGAGATAAAGAAAAGCTATTCTGAAGCAGACTACTCTGGTGTGCCTCTGTTTCTCTAAACCAGACATGCTGGCTGAAATACTTTGACTTAGATGCCTAAGGGTTTTAATTATCCCACCCTCTTGTATCCTCATTCACACTTATAACTGTAAAACACTGAGCCTCAGTGTTTGGGGGTCAAAATTCAAAGGCTTCATTGAAAGCATGTGTTGAGTAACCACAGACACATCAATTAACTGAAGGCTTGAATATCTTCCCCCTGAAATAAATTAATGGAATCATTTGATCCTTCCAGTCATTTTTGACTTGAAATTACAAAAATCTTGTTCTCAGTCTCAAAAGAGGAAAAGTATTTAGAAGTCTGGTGACTCTGTGTCAAATAAACTTTGTTTCTGATTCTTAACTTACTATATTTATTTTCTATTTTAAAGAAAAGCATATCAAATTCAACTCCTTGATTTTGCAATGCTTAATAGAATAACATAGTTAAAACATACAGCAAATGCTCTGTAGTCTTATTTTCAGAATGCAGCTGAAACTCAGCCCCATTACAACATCATCATCATCATTGTCATCATCAACATTATAGTTATCACTATCATCATCACCACCATCATCAACTTTTATTTGTTCTTATAGGGATTTTTTTTTACCATTAAAATATCATTATTAAAAATGCAGAACTTGGTTTGATGTTCAATAAGATTTTAGCTATCTGGATTGACTGACCTGCTGGTTGTTTTGTTACCTAAAGGGCAAAACATTTCTCTATAGTCAATGCAGCACTCAAAAATTTCCCTACATTTAAGTTTCTTGGAAGAACTCTAGGACCTCTGTTCTCTGAGAGAAACACTGAAATATTAGTCAATGCATATTTGAATCTTAGTACCTGGAGTCTACTTGGGACAACAAAGGTGGAAAATGAAAAAAAAAAAAAAGGAGGGGGTGGAGGAGATAAAAGGCAACTAAAACTTCCAGTTAGAATAACATTTAATTTGAAAAATGAATAGATGAAAGTCTGTGCTACTTTTCCCTTGGCACTCAATTTCTTTTTATAAAAGCCTAGTCAGCCATGTTTGTGACTGCTGGCATGCAAGAATGATATTCTAAAGGATAACCTACAGCTGTTCCTGAAGTATAATTCTGTGTTCTAAATAATTACATTGCTTCCATTCCAAAAAATGCAGTAGACAACAGTACCTTGGATTTCCTGTACAGATGAGGGGAAGGCCCTCTGGGAAGGGCAAAGAGTGCAAGGGAGTCTTTAATTTACAATTAGCAAGATAAGTGACAGCAAGGTAATTGACAGCTCCCTGGGCACCAAAGGAGCTACATTTCCCATTAATGTGTTGAAACAAAGCTCTGGGCTTGGGAGGTCTTTAAACAGAAGATCAATGAAAAGAGGGATCCATTTAAATGCTTTCCTGGGCAAAAGCCTTTGAACTGCAGAAGACCAGCCAAAAGTCTCACTGCTAGAAGGGAAGTGTCACAGGCTGAACATCCCACCTGGAGGTTTGGATATAACCCCAGCCTTTGTCATTGACACTCTATGGGTCCCTCTTCTTCATCCACATACACACTGATTCCTCAATTCCTTTGTCCAAAATAGAAAAGCTAACTGAAGGCCAAATTAGCTATGGATAAAGGAAAGTTGACCAAGGAAAACATGACTAGCTGTGGATTGTGAAAGTTTAAATT
>CABHPQ010158323.1:0-40599 GCA_902168405.1 Peromyscus aztecus | reverse complement strand
GTTTTCTCCTTCCACCCTGTGGGTTTCCAGGATTAAACTCAGGGCCTCAGGCTTGGCACCAGTCAACATAAACCACTGAGCCATCTCATAGCTTGAAACCTAGAAATCATAGAAAAAAAGACAATGCAAAGTGCTTTCACTTGCATTAGCAAACAAGAGTGGATACTGAAGGAAGGGATAGAAAATTAAATCCAAAGTACATAAAGAAAGAAGAGTGTATAGAATACGATGAAGTAAAAATCAATATAATACAATGCACCAGAAGAGTCTTGTAGAGAACAGTATGCCCGTGACATTCTGGCTGATGACATCATGTGAACATGACCTTAAAATGTGAGTGGTATTCAGTATCTGCAACATATAGTAAATAAAATATTACTCATAAAAGTCATTCCAAGTCAAAAATAATAATACAATAGCAGACAGAGGAAATTTTAACAGTGGGGAGAGTAATGCCCAATGTCTGGGTAAGACTCAGTCTTAAACTTTTATAATCTAAGATTAGATCAGGGTAGACCAATGAGATCCTATGTTTACCTAAGAGAGAAAACGCTGCAAATGTCATATGCATCAGAGGAGCAGGTGTGCACTATGTGCTTCAGCAAAAAGAACATGGGCTCCCTGCAGACTGAGCATGCATGGTGGGTGCCTGGATCTCTGATGCATACTGCATGGGACTAGGGGCTCCACCTGCGAAGAGAAATGTGTCTTCTCCATAGACCATGCCTGCCTCTCCCAGATTGTGTGTCCAAGAGGTGCCCTGTGTCTGATGCTCACCTGTGACCCTTGAATCAGGTTTGGGAAAATGATTGGATTTTCCCTGTGGTGGCATGTTGGTACCTGCCTGGCTGAATGTTGCCAGTCTCCCGGGCCTGGTTAACTGACTGCAAAGCGGCCCCTCTTTGCATCCACTGCTGGCTCCTGAATTTTCCAATGGTGTTTTGACTTTAGGGCTGGGTGCCCAGGGGATGGGGCCCTGAGGAGGCAGAAGCCTCTTCCCTATTCTGGTCCTCGACTCATTACAGGGAAGATCAGACAAAAGAGGAGTTATCTGAGCTCTGCACACAACAGATCCACCATATGGCCCAGCTAAAGGTGTGTTATCACAGCCACCCAGGTCAACTTGTCACAGACGTGCTTGCCCGCGTTTAAGACCTCACTGTTGAGGACAGCGGGTTATGGAACTGAGAAGTGTCCAACAACAGAGGGACGGATAGGGAAGATGTAGCATGCACGTGAACAGTAGAATTTGTTTTCAACCACAAAGAATGACGTTTTTTTGTTGTTGTTCGTTTGTTTGTTCGTTTTGCGGGGGTGGGTAAAGGATGCTACTAGCGATCTTCGAATTAAATAGATTAACCCAGTCTCAGAAAACCAAGTATCATGTGTTTCTCTCGTTTGTAGTTCCTGGACTTTATTCAGATACATAAAGTCATGCATGTGCATATGACATGAAAGCAAAAGTAAAACTGGGGAGCCGAGGGTGGGGAGCCCACAGTAGGGAATCCAGCACATAGTTGATAATTGCAAGGACTGATTGCTCCAGGCAGGTTTGCTGCCGGCTTCAGGGACAGCGGCCCACCTGACTTCTGGCCACATGAGGGCGCTGCAGGATCATTTTAAGAGCAAAGCGGCTGCTGCTACAAACTCAGATTATGGAGAATTGCGCGGGTTCCTAGTCCTTGCTTCGCAAACTGAGAACAGTGCAGGGAGGCCACCCCACCCCCACACTTCCCAGAGAACCACTGAAAAAGCCAGAGTAGACCCTCCTGGATTTCAGCAACACTTGTGGTCCTGGGAGAAAGAAAGCACAAAGGCTGGGTCGCAGCCCCAGAGGCTTCTCAGTCTCCCGGGCCCCTCAACCATATTCATTGCTGCTCTTGTCATAATAGCTAGAAGTTGGAAACAGCATAGAAGTCTGTCAACAGAAGAATGGATAAAGAAAACGTGGTACATTTATACAGAGGAATATTATTCAGTTATTTAAAAAATCATGAAATTTGCAGGCAAATGATGGAGCTAGAAAAAAACCATCCTGAGTGAGGTAACTAAGACACAAAACCACAAATATGGTTATCTATCCATTTATAAGTAGCTGTTAGCTACTAAGTCTTCAATAAGCAGGCTACAACCCACATAACCACAGAGGTTAGGTATAAAATAAAGGACTGGGGGAGGGAAGGCTCCTCTGAGGAAGGGGAAACAGAACAGACAGTTATGGATGTCCTGAGAAGGGGAGGGGTGTGGCGGACCTGGATCGGTAGGATCAAATGAGTGGGGTTGGGGTGATATATTCATAGATCAGTGCCTTGCTCAGCTGTCATCGGAGAAGCAGCAGATGGGAACAAATACAGAGACCCATAGCTGGAAGATGTGCAGAGAGTCAGAGACCGTGGAACACTCAGTCCTAAATAGGATGTTTCCATCACATCACAACCCCACCCCACCCCCCACCTCCGAGACACACACACACACACACACACACACATGGCTCAGGGAACTCTGAGGAAAAGGAGGCAGAGAGATTGTAAGAGCCAGAGGGGACAGAGGACACCGAGAAAACAAAGCCTCCTAAACACAAGTGGGCTGACACACATGAACTCACAGAGACCGTGGCAGCATGCACAGGGTCTGTCTGCACAGGTTTAAGCCAGATGAGGGAGCAGAAAGGAAAATTAGATGCAAGCCCCGATCCCTAACCCAGAAGCTGTCTCCAATAGATAACCCCTGGCAAAGAGAAAAATCCGTTTTTTTCTGAAGGAGTCTCACTGGGTGGACAAGGCACACTGAAGGGCAGGCCCCACGCACAGCGGTCAAGGGCAAACACAAGGTGAACTCAGTGGTAGTTTTGGAGGTTCTTGTCTCACAGCGCTTTCTCTAGGCTTTCCCCCCTTACTCACAGAGCTTCTGCTTATGTGTTATGGTTTCTGATTTTGTGTTTATGGGTTTTCTGTGTGTGTGTGAAGGTGTATGTGTTTCTTATGATTTTTCTTTGGCTCCTTCCCACTCCCAGGTTTGTTTGTATCTTATTTATTATTAATTATTATTATTAATTGTTTTAGATGCTTCTAATAAGAGAGAGAAAGGGTGTGGATTTGGGTGGGTGAGGAAGTAGGGGTGAGCTAGGAGAGGGAAGGGAAGGAAGACCGTTATCAGAGTATAGTCTGTGAAAAAAATTATTTTTAATAAAAATAAAAACAAATTAAAAAACAATAAGAGCAATCTTCCAGAGCTGCATGGTGGCACATGCCCTTAATCCTTGAACTCAGGAGACAGAGGCAGGAGGGCCTCTGTGAGTTTGAGACAGCCTGGTCTATATGTTGAGCTCCAGGCCAGCCAGAGTTGCATGGCGAGACCCTGTCTCAAAAAACTTTGTTCCTGGAAATTGAATGTAAAAAGCATTTCTCTGAGTAATGATTCATGTATAGTTTTGGGTGAATAAGCCATAAAGAATATTCCTCCTCAGGGCTTGTATGTGAATGGAAAGGGTAGAGATTTCCAATTTCCACTATAGTATAATGCAGTGACATTAACCTTGTGAGAGGTGGGTTAGCCTGAGCAAACCTCTGGAAAGGAGCCTTGGTGACCAGAGGTCGGGGGAGGAAGATGATGCCCCAGCTATGACACTGCTACTTGGGTCAGTCCCAGCTGCCACTCAGATGAGATGGCCTAAAATGGAGTCTGCATGGACTCAGCGCTGATCTGAGATGGTGACCAGGTCTCCTTGGTCCTGTGTCAGTCCCAGGGCTGTACAGTGTGCTGTCTGGCGACATCACACATGAATGGAGGTTGTCGACATTGCTGGTGTGTGATGCAGCTTTGTGTCATGGTTACATCTCTGGGTTGAATTTGGACCAGATGTTCCCTGTTTCCTTTATAAGTGATTGAAAAGACAAAAATTGAAAAAAAGAAAAAAAAGAAAAGAAAGAAAGAAAAAAAGTAAGGTGCTGGGATTTTACATTAAAAAGCAAACTTTCAAAAATTAGGTTTGGGGCCAACAAGATGGCTCAGTAGGTAAGGGCGCTTGCTGCACAAATGTGACAACCTTAGTTCCCCGATGAGAGAATTCTCTGGAGCTCTGGGGTCAGGGAGCCTGGGGCACAAAGCACGACAGATGTGAGAGAATCTCTGCCTCGATGAGGAGGGAGAGAGCTGACGCCCAAAAGTGCTGTTCTCCACAGAAGTGCTGAGGCATGCCTGAATCTACACACACACACACACACACACACACACACACACACACACTCACTCACTCTCACACACACACTCTCTCACTCTCACACACACACTCTCTCACACACACTCTCTCACTCTCACACACTCACACACACACATACACTCAAGCACAGTCGCGCACACACAAATAAATAAATAAATAAATAAATAAATAAATATCAATTATTTAGGGCTTTCCACTCCCCCCTCTATGCTTTAATGTTCTTTTCTTTGCAGAAAAATATTCTATTGAGAACCCAACATGCCCATCGCATTCCTACCAAAAAAAATTATGTGGGAAGTTTGCACTAACGAGACAAATTCCTCACAGTTCAGTTTTATTTCTAAATAATCATTTCATTATGTTGTATGCATTTGTAATAAATTAGCCAGTTGTTGTGGTTTGGATAAATGTTGCTCAAAGGCCCATGTGTTAAAGTCTTGGTCACCATACTTAGAACCTTTAGGAGGGCTGGCGGGAGGAAGTTAGGTCATTGGGCATTCCCTTCAAAGGGATACTGGGGCCCTGTCTTTTCCTCTCCCTTCACTTCTTGGTTACCAGGAGGCCAGCAGTGTCCTCTGATAGATGCTCCCACCACAGTATACTGTCACCTCATCCTTGGGCCACAGGCCCAGGACCTGTCTAGTACCATGGACTGAAGCTTCTGAAATCATAGACCAAAATAAACTGTTCCTTTTTTTCACTTGTTTTTCTCAGGGATTTTGTCATAGTAGCAGAAAGATGGCTACCACATTAAATAAAATGTGAACCTAACTAGGCATGGGCTAAACTAAACAAAAAACAAACAACAACAACAAAAAACCCACTTTATTCCATTCTCAAAGGTGCCAGATCTCACAGAGAGCTTAAAGTATGTGATGTACTAGAAGGATGGAGCATTGTGGGAGGGAGCTCAGGGAAGAATGCCTGGTGTTCTGCAGCCGTGATCATCCTTCCTGATTAAGAGAAGTAACTGTCCGCTCTCCACTTTCCTCCAATCTGACAAATATTTATTCAGATCCAAATTAGCATCTCAGATTTTACAGTGTGGATCCCTGTTTCCTGCTGGATCTAAAAAACAAAACAATTTTGCATGAAGTGAGTCAAGAGACAGTCTTGTTTGTGGACAAGACATAGGCCCCCAGCTCATCATTCCAGCATGGCGTCCTGAGCACTTTCCCACATTCTTGCTTCTAATCCATGCTTGGCACCCTTTCACTCAGACATCATCTTTTGTGCAGGGAACCAGGCACGTTTCTCATCGTCATTAATCCTGCATTTAGCACACACGTAACAGGCTGGGGCGAGTGCCCCAGGATGGGACTTTCTGCAGAAGAATGAAGCTTGGGCTGCTGACAAAGCATCGGTCACAGCACTTATGCCATAGCACAAGAAGCTGTACGGCAAACTGTGGGTGTGTGTCCTAGAACACAGACTGCGCCAGCTTCAGTCACACCACATACTCTCTCTCTCTCTCTCTCTCTCTCTCTCTCTCTCACACACACACACACACACACACACACACACACACACACACACGCACGCACACATACACACACTCTCATACATTCTCTCTCTCACACACACTCTCTTACACACACACACTCTCACACATACTCACACGCTCTCTCTCTCTCTCTCTCGCTCTCTCTCTCTCTCTCTCTCTCTCTCTCTCTCTCTCTCGCTGTCACACACACATACACACACTCTCACACACAAACTTTCTCACATTCTCTCTCTCTCTCTCTCTTTCTCTCTCTCTCTCTCTCTCACACACACACACACACACTATAAAGAAAATGACCCATGCTCAAGACCTGAGCATACACAGCCGTATTCCTTCTGTGACTCTCACAGGTAAGACAGTAAACTTTTGTTTATAAGAAGAACATCTTAACTTCCATCATAACCCAGGTGGCCTGGTACTGCCTAGGGCTCTCATTGGAGTCTCTTAGCAGCCCTTTAAGACGTAACTTCAGAAGCCAGCAAAGTCTGCAAATGACAAGCGTAAAGACACTCTCTTAAGAAGACAGCAGCCAAGCTTGGGTGTTTTTTCCTTTCCCTGAACACCCCTCTTTCTATTAACCCCCATGTTTAAACCTACGTTTTAAATTTTTCTCCTTAATAAATCACAATTGTGCTTCCCACTGGCTCATCCTGAAATTCTTCTCTGTGGTAAAGTCAGGAATGCAGACTTCTCCGAGCAGTGGACCATAGAATTCCCATCAGAATGAGAAGCTAACGTTGATGATGGAGTTATCACCTATGTGCTATGCACACTGGTGTGCATGCCGTCACTCTCTGCCATAGTCTGCTAAGACAGGGTCTCTCGCTGTATCTAGAGCGTGATGGCCAGCAAACGCCAGCCGTGGTGTGGCACCCATGGCCACCCCCGACCTTCCTGTGAGTATTGCAGATCCAGACAGCTCCTCAGGCTTGCATAGGAAGTGGATGGAGCCCTTGCTGAGCCAGCCATCTACTCAGCCCCAGGTGCAATATCAACCACTAAACAGCAGACCTTATGTGAATGTCACCACTGTTCCCAGACACCGTCAGGACGCTGCATTCATTCCCTCATGTTTAATGAGTCCCGTTGAAGAGAGAAGAAAGATCCAGAATTGCCAAAAAAGAGTGACTGACCTTCAGACTCCATGGAAAAGCTCTGGTGTCTGAGAGCAGAGACTGCTCAAAAGAGGGGGTTTAATGGGTAAAGCTTTGGGTTCAACCGCAAGTCCCCACAGTTGCCAATGATGACCTCTGCCAGACTTTACACAACATTTTAGCCAGGAGTGATAGTGCAGGCCAAAAGGCTGAGGCAGGAGGATCCCAAGTTCAAGGCCAGTCTGGGCTCTGTATTATGTTTTATTTTGTGTTGTATTTCACATTTTCCCAATGTGAGGGACAGAGATCAGTCTTCCTTGCTAGGACAGTATTGAACATCATTGGTGTCCTCGTTCTAGATAATGTGACTAGTAGTCACCTCTCCTTGGGCAACAGCAGTTCTGTGAAGCATTGTGGAAAGGTGAGCTCAGACAAGGTGGCCCTGAAGCAGAGGCCTGTTCTAAAGGTAAGCCAATTCATGGAGAAAGAAGGAGAGAGGGAGGGAAAAGACTTTGGAGGACAAGTCTTTCAGAGGGAACAAGGGCAGCTGTGGTGGTCTGAAAGAAAATGGCCCCCAAAGGGAGTGGCATTATTAGGAGGTGTGGCCTTGTTGGAGTAGGTGTGGTCTTGTTGGAGGAAGTGTGTCACTGTGGAGGTGGGCTTTGAGGTCTCATATATGCTCAAGATACCACCCAGAGCCTCAAACCACTTCCTGTTGCCTACAGAATGTAGGACTCTCAGCTACTTCTCCAGCACCATGTCTGCCTGCATGCTTCCATGTCCCACCATGATGATAATGGACTGAACCTCTGAACTGTAAACAAGCTACCCCAATGAAATGTTTTCCTTTATAAGAGTTGCCATGGTCAAATGGATGAAACTAGAAAATATCATCCTGAGTGAGGTAACCCAGACCCAAAAAGACAAACACGGTATGTGCTCACTCATAAGTGGATAGTAGATGTAAAGCAAAGGATAACCAGGCTGCAATCCACAACCCTAGAGAAACTAGGTAACAAGGAGGACCCTAAGAGGAACACATAAATCACCTTGGGAAGGGGAAATAGATAAGATCTCCTGGGAAACTGGGGGTAGGAGGTGGGTGGTGGTGGTGGAGGGGACGGAGGATGAGAACATGAGGGAATGGGATGGTAGAGTTGGGGGAGGGATGGAGAGGGAGAGCAATGAAAGAAATACTTTGATAGAGGGAGCCATTATGGGGTTAGAGAGAAACCTGGTGTTAGGGAAATTCCCAGGAATCCACAAGGATGACCCCAGTTAAGACTCCTAAAAATAGTGGAGAGGGTGCCTGAACTGGCTTACCCTGAACTGGGTGCCAGGACTGGTAATCAGGTCGGTGTCTACCCTAATTGTCATCATAGTACCTTCATCCAGTAACGGATGGAAAGCAGATGCCAAGAGACCCACAGCCAAGAACTGGGCTGAGCCCCTGGAGTCCAGTTGAAGAGAGAGAGGAGGGATTATATGAGCAAGGGGGGTCAAGATCATGATTGGGGAAACCCACAGAGACAGCTGACCCTAGCTAGTGAGAGCTCACCGACTCTGGACTGACAGCTGGGGAGCCTGCATGGGACAGAACTAGGCCCTCTTAATGTGGGTGACAGTTGTGTGGCTTGGTCTGCTTGTGGGGCTCCTGGAAGTGGGACCAGGACTTATCCCTGGTGCATGAACTGGCTTTTTGGAATCCATTCCCTATGGAGGGATACCTTGCTCAGTCTTGAATTAGGGGGGAGGGGCTTGGTCCTGCCTCTATTTGATATGCCAGGCTTTGTTGACTCTCTGAGGAGTGGATGGGGTTGGGGTAGGGGAAGATGGTGGGGGGGTGGGGGGGAGAAGGAGAGGGAGGGGGAACTGTGGTTGGTATGTAAAATGAAAAAAAATGTTTAGATGAAAAATAAATTAAAAAAGAAAAAGAGTTGACATGGTCATGGTGTCCCTTCATAGCAACAGGAGCCCTAAGACATGAGCTCAGCAGAGAAAGCCAGGGCATATGGAGAACTGTAGTTTTGTGCAGGACTGAGTGCAGGGCACCCAGGACTCCTGTGAGAGAGAGCTGGAGGCAGGGCAGGATAAGGTTTTTGTGTCACACTGGATTTTTCCTCCTTCAGGCACATGGAAGCCATTGAGGGTCCAGATGAAGGCAGTGTGATCAGACCTACCCTGGGAAACAGACCTGCCATGAGTTCACGAACTCCGTTCCTGCTTGTTAACCTTTGTTTTAGGGTTTGGTCTTCAGCTTCAGTTACCAATTGAAAGTCCGTAGTGATGGGAGTCAAGAAGCTGGGCCGCTTAACAAGCCCAGGCTACTGTCACGTTTGCTTTTAGAATGCTGGTTGGAGTCTGCACTTTTTCTTACTGGTTTAGGGGAAGACTAAGGTAAAATGGAAACAGAGAAAACAGTGTGTGGAACTATTGCTGCCAAACCCCATCAGCTAGTTGGTGTCAAAATGACTACAGACAAGGGCCGGGAGAAAGCTCAGCCCTCAAAGCTCTCACTCACCAAGCATGGGAACCAGAGTCCCACCCCTCACGTACCACCGAGGTGGCGGCAGGCGTGGTAATCCCAGCTCTGGGGCAGAAAGACAGGGGAGTGTACAAACCTTACAAGTCCTCCAATCTTTCGTTTTACTTTACATTTTAAAATGAAGGCTTCAGAATTAGGGCTGTAGCTCAGCCGTAGAGCACTTGTCTGGTAGGCATGAAACCACAGGTTCACTTCTCAGACTCAAAACAAATAAACAAACAAACAAACGCTAACATCAAGCACTAATTCAGAGTTCCTGGCGTCACTGTCTGCAGTATGACATGGGCACTGGGACTTTTAAAGATTCTCCAGGACAATTTTATATGCAGCCATATGGAAGCCACTCTTCCAGGCTTGGGGACTTCACAGGTAAATTCCTGTAACTCCAGCGGTGGCAACCGATGCACCAGTTACAATGCTAATACAAGAGAAAGACAAAGGACGCTCATGAGTCCCCCTTTGTGTGTCAACCATCCCAGTAACAAAAGAGGGACATCTTAAAGGACACAAAACTGTACACTGAAACTTTATGAATAAAGGTGTAGAAATGATAAAGAAAATAATGTAGAAACATTTAAACTCTATAAGAAAAGACCAAATGGGGTTTATGTCAAGACGAAAGATGGAGCTAGGCATGGGAGCTTACACTTATAACCTCAGCACTCAGGAGACTGAGGCAGGAGGAGTGCTTGGGTTTGAGGCCAGCCTGAGCTACCGTGCTGAGTTCCAGACCAATGAGTCATGAACGTAAAGGAGTAAAGGACTGAATCTCTCATAACTTTGTGGATGGCAGATAGACCACCGAATAAAGATGAGCAAATTTGGTACTGAATACACATAAGGAAATGAAGGTGAAAGGCTGGTGAATATATTAGTACTCAGAGAAATATCAGAGAAACCGGTAAGGTGGCCAGCATGGCGGCACACACCTGTAATCCCAGTAGGAGTCAGGTTGAGTTTGAGGCCAGCCTGGGCTACAGAGTACGTACAGGCTGGTGAAGGCTACAGAGTGTGAATGTGGGTCAAAAACAAAACAAAAGAAAACCAATCACACTAGACTGTGTCTATTCACAATGCCAGACAGCGTCAAAGCCAGACCTGCTCCATGCCAGGCTTCCCAATTCCAGTACTTCTGGGATTTTCTGTGCTGAAAGACCAGTTTTCATTTTGAAATCGCTGGTCTATTGTTGACCGTTTCTTTCTAAAATACAGTTTTAAAAACCCTGGAGAAACTCTTCAAAGGGGAAACCACGAAAGGCCAAGTGCAAAGTTAAGAGTACAGCTCAGCTGGTGGGATGAGAACAAGCCCAGGAGACAAGAAGTGTCACAGAACAACACATGTATGGGAAGTGTACACGAGGGTCATGAGAACAGACGGTTTTTACATTAGTGTGTGTGTGTGTGTGTGTGTGTGTGTGTGTGTGTGTGTGTGCCAGGTATGGGGGTGGTGCTGTGGGATGTTCTGTATGGCAAATGTGTTGCTAATAAAACACTGATTGGCCAGTGGCTAGGCAGGAAGTATAGGCGGGACTAACAGAGAGAATTAAAAGAACAGGAAGGCAGAGGGAGTCTCTGCCAGCCACCGCCAGGACAAGCAGCATGTAAAGATGCCGGTAAGCCACGAGCCATGTGGCAAGGTATAGATTTATAGAAATGGATTAATATAAGATAAAAGAACAGTTAGCAAGAAGCCTGCCACGGCCATACAGTTTGTAAGCAATATAAGTCTCTGTGTTTACTTGGTTGGGTCTGAGTGGCTGTGGGACTGGCAGGAGAGAGAGATTTATCCTGACCATGGGCCAGGCAGGAAAACTCTAGCTACAGGGTGGCTCAATTGTGAACCCGGTCTTTGAGAAGCTGAGTCAGGAAGACCAGCCTGGGCTACAGAGCAGAAGCCTGCCACACCCCCAAGTGTGCGCATGCTCACTCTGTGACTTAGAGCACCTATGTGTATTGTTGACAGTGCAGTTCACAGGAGAGGATGAGGCCGAACTGTCTCTGAACCCTTTTTCCTTTGTGCTTTGAACTACCTCACACACTATAAAATCTGCCCGTTCCAAGTCTGTGCGTCAGTGGTCCCTGGTATGATTTACAAACAGCCACACAAGCACTGTCTCTTCCAGGGTGTTTCCAACACCCAATGTCTCGTGCTTAACACCACTCATTCTCTATGGTCCCCTTCCCCCAACTCCGGATCATTGCTAATTTATTCTCTGTCTTCGTGGTTTTGCCTATAACATGTATGAAAATGAAGTGATACACAGTAGTCATTCATACTTAGCTCCTTTTGTGACGCTAACAAAGGGTTTTCAAGCTTCATGCATGCTGTAGCATATGCTGATTGCTCATTCCTCTTTGTGGGTGGTTAATATTCCTTCCCAGGGACGTACCACAGTTTGTTTGGTCACTCATCTGCTAATGGAAAATTGACCTACTTCCCATGCTTTGCCATTAGGAGCAGCGCTGCTGTGAACATAGAGTTCAAGTTTTTGTGTGAACATACATATTCTGTTTTCTTGACCATACTCATAAGAATGAGATTACCAAGCAATATGGTAATTTTATGTTGAACTCTTACATGAACTATCAAGCTGTTCTCTACACTGAAGACATCATTTTACAGTTCATTAGGGAATTGTGAACGTTTCTGCTTCTTGATGTCTTTGCCAACATTTGTTATTTCTCCTTTTAAAATGCTTGTTTTAGGCATTCTAGTATGTTTAGTGCCTCATTGTTACTGTTCCTTGTGTTTCTCTAGTGACTGGTGACCAGCATCTTTCCCTGCTCTTATTAACCACTCACGTGTGTTCTTTTGAGAAATGTTAATGTAAATCATTTGCCCTTTTTTTCCTTTAACTGACATGTCATACAAGTAGAGGGGTTTATATGCATCCTTTTGCATTGCAGAGTGTGAGAGACCTCCACATGTTCTGGATAAAAGGTGCTCATCAGATAGATGATTTGCAGATATTTTTTTTTTCATCCTGTGGTCTTTCTTCATAGTGTCCTTTAACACACAAAAGATGTCTGATTTGACAAAGTCCAAATTGACAATTTTGGTTTTGGTTACTTATGTATTTGAGATCATATTGAAGGAACACTGACTAAATCGTAAAGATCTGTGTGTGCTTTCTTTTAGGAATCTTGTACACATAGCTCTTAAATGTAGGTCTGATCCATTGTGAGTTGGTATTTTAGAATGGTGTGAGATGGGAGCCCAGGCTCATTCTTTATTTTGGGACGTCTAACTCTCCATCCAGCTGCTGGAGAGATGACTTTGCCCCACTTAGTGAACTTGGCGTTTCTATCGGGGTCAGCTGTCCATGGATGCAGAAGCTTACTTTTAGACTGTCACAGTGGCCCTCTGTCTGGATGTCTCTCATTATCACTGTTCCACACTGTTTTGATGAGTGGTACTTTGCAGTATAATTTGAAACTGAAGAGTATGAATTCCCAAGCATTACTGGCAACTTGCAGAGGTTTAATAGTTGTCAGAGGGATAGTCTAGATTTGTCGGATGGGCAAATTCCCATCTTAATGTGTTAACTCTTCAGATCATGCACAGGGACAGTCTAGATTTGTCAGATGGGCAAATTTCCATCTTAATGCGTTAACTCTTCAGATCTGTGAGCATGAGGCCTTAGAATTTCATTTTTCTGACAATAACAGGCTTTCATCTTCTGAGAGCTGAACAGTGTTCCATGGCCTGTGTACCATATTTTCTCTCTCCATTTTTCTGCTGATAGATAAGCTGGGTGGTTTCATATCTTGACCATTCTGAATAGTAGTGTAATAAACATTTGAGTTGTAGATATGTCTTAGATATGGGGGGAAATGGTTTAATTTGCTGTGCCAACACACCTAGAAGTAGTATAGCTGGCTTTCTTTTTTTGGTTTTTTGAGGCAGGGTTTCTCTGTGTAGCTTTGCGCCTTTCTTGGAACTCACTTGGTAGCCCAGACTGGCCTCGAACTCACAGAGATCCGCCTGGCTCTGCCTCCTGAGTGCTGGGATTAAAGGCGTGCACCACCCCAACCTTTAATCATGGATTTCATGGTAGACCCTTTTCATTTTTACAGGAACTTCCTACTATACACCATAATAACTGCACTTATTTATACCCTACTAACTGTGGATAAGACCCCCCTGTTTTCTACACCCTTCCCAGCATCTGATACTATTTTTCTCTTTTATTAGTGCCCATTCCAACTGGTGGGAGATGGGAAACTGATTTGAAACTCCAATTCTAGCTCCAGATAAGCTATCAACTATAGAAACAATCAGTTCATGTGCTATTGGCAACCTACTTCCCCACACTCCCTTTCCCAGGAATTTACAACACAGTCCATTAAAGAAAGCCAAGCCCCAGCAGAGGGACATTATAGAGTGTAACATGGGTCCCACGATCCAGCACACAGAGGCTGAGTTAATGACTCAAACATTAGCCCAGAGAAATCTCACTGAAAACAAGAACATCTGAGGATTCTGGGGAAGAGGGGCATCACAAGTGATCAAGAGATAAATGATGGGCCTGTAATACAGCTCAACGGGGAAAGGCATGCTGTGGGATGTTTTGTATGCTGTGAATACGTGTTGCTCTGATTGGTTGATAAATAAAATGCGGGTTGGCCAGTAGCCAGGCAGGAAGTATAGGTGGAGCTAGGAGAATTCTGGGAAGAGGAAGGCTGAGTCAGGAGATGCCCACCATCCAGGGAGCAGCATGTAATGGCACACAGGTAAAGCCATGGAACACGTGGTGACATGTAGATTAACAGAAATGGGCTGAGCTTAAGTGTAAGAACAAATGGCCAATCAGTTTTAATTAATATAGGCCTGTGTGTGTTTTGGGGGTCTGAGTGGTTGCCGACTGGGTGGGACACAGGAAAACAGCAGCTATAGAAGCCCTTGCTGTCCAGCCTAATGACTTGAGCTCAATACCTGGGACCTGCATGATGAACAGGGAACTGACTTCCGCACATTGTCCTCTGAATTCTACCAATGTGTTGTGGTTTATGCCCCCCCCAACCAAATAAATAAATATAATACATTTTTAAAGGGGGATAAATGTCAGGACACAGGAAAAGCATATTGTTCCTTTTCTATTAGGAAGGATTAAGAGGCCATTAGAAGCTGGGCAGTGATGGTGCACGCCTTTAATCCCAGCACTGGGGAGACAGAGGCAGGTGGATCTCTGTGAGTTTGAGGCCAGCCTGGTCTACAGGGTGAGTTCCGGCACAGCCAGTGCTGTTACACAGAGAAACCCTGTCTCAGAAACAAAGCAAACAAACAAGCCATTAGAAACTGGAGTGGGGAGGCAGAGAGGTGAGAGGATAAAGGGGTGGTATGAGGGAATGGCTTGCCTGCGACACTTGCCTGCACTGTGGAATGACCGGAGAGTCCAAAAAGGACACGGCAAGGGGACACACTGGACTCTGAGGTGGGCACACTGCCCTTGGAATGTGACTGCACCTTCACTGGACACAGAAAGAAAGAGATGGCCCCTGGACAAATGGCTAGCCCAGGCCCCAGGGAGCCCTCTGTCCTCACCTCCCCAGGGCTGGGATTACAGAATGCGCCATGATGCCTGGCTTTTGTGTGGATTCCAGGGCTCAAACTATGGTCCTTTGACTTGGACCACAAGCACTTTACCAACTGAACTATCCTCGAAGAGGTCTGCTTTCAAGAGCCTCCTAGGATCTCTGGGATGGTGGAGTATGAAAGGCAGGCTGCCGCTTTTGATAGTGTTCTGTAGTCATTGATCTTGCCCATCAATGCATGTGTTGCTGTGGTCTACCATTCATCTTCATGTTTTTATTGTTTGAAAGAGTGTAGTGTTTGTATGTATGTAAGTGTGGTTTGCACATGCCAGAGGCACGCGCTCTGTCAGAGGACAGCTTTCAGGAGTCAGTTTTTTTTCACTATGGACGACCTAGGTTGGCAGACTTGTACAATAAGCACTTTTACCTACTGAGCTATCTAGCCAGCCCTCTACTGTGAAAAAAAAAATTGACATTTAGATTCCTTGATGCAGGAAGAAAACATTGTTTTTAATTCTTTAAAATTGAAACATGGATAATAATGTCCTTGGGGCAAGTGAGCAGAATTGACTTTTTTTTTTTTTTTTATTAAAGTTCAGACCCAAGAAGAGGACTTTTTTACAAGACACCACTGGTGACTTGGTGGGGAGCAAGAAGAACTCAAGCCAGCGTCGTTGAAACGCTGCATCTCTCCCAGAATAGAACCGTGAAAAGGAGAGTAAGCAACTGCTGGTGTCGGGAGGGGCACTGGATAGCTGTGTTGTACGGTTGCCATGGATGAACGCAGCAAACACAAATAATTCTCAGGGAAGCAACTGCCGCAGAAGGAGGAGATGACAAGCGAAGTCGCTAATGTTACCGGCTGCCGTCATCTGTTTGTACAAGAACACTGCCAAAGTCACCTCCAAGGGCTTGGGGTTTAGGTCTCAGGAGAGTCTTCTAACTTGAGCAGAAATTGAGAAGGTGCTGGCTGAGGGCTGCTGGCCTTGAGGCTGGTTTAACAATGCGCTCCGGGCACTGCAAAGCTCCTGGGAGCTTCCAGGACCATTTTGGGTAGCCAGCTTTCAAACATGGACTCCCTAGCAAACAAAGTGGAAAGTGAACCAGTGGTAATAAAGTCACAGCTGAGCAGGCCCACCCTTGCAGCATTTCTCAGTGGAAGCAAATAAGGAGGAATATGCCTGCCTTTTGCTCAAATCCATCCACACTCCCCATATAAAGGTGCAAGCTTGCCTTCAAAGGGCTCTTCCTCGATCGAGTAGTCAGGGAGCCACTACAGTTAACCCTCCATCTCTCTGGGCTTCGCAGCTTCTGATCCAACCATCTGTAAGTTAAAACTGAAAAGACCTGAGTCAGCACAGGACACCCCAAGAAGATGTTTGTGCCTCAGAAGGACAGAGGGCAGGGAATAAGAGACAAAGACAGGAGATAGAGGATGGACGAGGGAGAAAGGGGAAAGGAACAAGGGATAGGGGAAGGGATGTTTGCCCCAGAGGGACAAAGGACTGCCTCTGGACAGATGTGGCCCATAGGCAAATGGCAGTTTATAAAGGTAAAAGGGGAAACCCTGTGTTAGGACGAAGTATTTAATTTTGATTAGGTATGTTAATTAGATGAACCAAAGGGGGCTTTGGATTCCTGGACTTCAGCACTTTGATAGCTGGACCGTGGTGGTAAGTCTGAAGAGGAGGAAGTGGCCAACCAAGGAAATAGACCTTGGGGGCTAGCATTAGGAATGGCTTACCAAGAAGAGGGAGTGGGGGAGGGGCAAAGCCTGCCAGAGCCGTGTTTGCCATGCTTGGGTCTAACAGAGCCCTTCAAAAACCAGTTTTTAAATATTAGCATCTATACAGAACATACATAGTCTTTTCTCTTTGCTTTTTTCGTTTTTGTTTTTGTTTAGTAAACAGTAAGGTTTACTCATAGCACTCACACATTGCATTAGGCATCATGCTTCATGTAGTGGGTTTAAAGTCTGCAGGTGAGTATACATATGATCTACACAAACATTATACACCACTTTGTTTGAGATTCTTGGGTGCTAGTGGATGTTAGTGTCTGCAAGGGTTCTCCAACAATTCCCCTGTGGATATCAAAGATGATTCTATTTTCTGCAAGGTTGGCCTTATTGCCTGGATATGCTAAGTCCGTTAGCCACTGAGGATATGGTTAAATCGCTCTTGGTGTGTACGCTCCTTCCAGGTCTCTGTTCTGGGGATGGGCAGGACAACAGCACACCTGCAAACCCGGGCTATCCTTACCCCTGGGGTTAGTTTTAATTGTCCACTTGACACAACCTAGAATCACAAGAGAGTCTCAATGAGAGATTGTCTAGATCACATGGGTCTGTGATCTGTCTTGGTTATGTTAATTGAGGTCATAAGGCTTGCCTATAGTGAATGCTGTCATTTCCCAAGATTGAGTCCTGAACTCTCCAAGAGTAGAGAAAATGAGCTGAGCACTAACAAGCTTCACGCATCCATCTCTCTCTGCTCTCGACCATGGATGTGACCAGCTGCTTCTAGTTCCCGCCTTGACATCCCTGCAACGATGGACTACAATCTGGAATTGTGAGCCAAATAAATCTTTTCTTCCCTCCTCTGAGTTGCTTTTTGTTAAGATATTTTGTCACAGCTACCGAAATGACATTAATACACTGGACAAAGTCAGTGGTGTTATGAAGAAGAAATGTTCCCCTCCAGGATAGAGCGGAAGAGACCAATTTCATTTACTGTGATGGTAAAATGATTCAAAAGAGAGAAGGGGGAAAAAGTCCAGGACTTTTTCAGCTAAGCAATGGTTACTGATTTTTTTTTTAAATGCACTCCACTTCCGTGGGAGAGAGAACCACAATTAGACAGACAGACATAAGACAAAAAAAATGGATATTCAGTGAGGTACAAATATAGAATCATGTTTGAATCTTTCTATTGCTTCAGTACTTGGTGATGAGTGGTTGTCTGAGCTTGGATCGCTGTGATAAAACACCATGACCAAAAGCAACTTGGTGAAGAATGGGTTTATTTCAGCTTAAAGCACTCAGGTCACACTCCATCACCGAGGAAAGTCAGGCAGGAACTGAAACAGAGGTCATAGAGGAGTGCTGCTTACTGGCTTACTCCTCATGGCTCGCTCAGCTTGCCTTCTTACAGACCCAGGACCACCTGTCCAGAGGAGGCACCTCTCACAGTGGTCCGGGCCCTCCCACATCAATCATCAATAAAGAAAACGCCCCATAGCCTTGCCTACATGCCAGTCTGATAGAAGCAATTCCTCAGTGGACGGTCCCTCTTCCCAGATGACCCTAGCCTGTGTCCGATTGTACTGGACACCCAGATTGGGGTCAGATAGATATCAGTAAGTACCTCCTACAATATCAGCATCTAAAGAAATTCTACGAGAAGTATCCTATCTATACAGTTAAACTAAACCTTTCTCACTCAGTCAAAATGAACAGATTTTATTACAACACACGGGAATGGAGAGGGGACTTCTTATTTCTGAGAGAATGAGAAGTCCCTGAAAGACATTGCATGGAGGCAGCCATTGTCACCTTTCTTTTGGCCTCCCTGGGGGCTGCCAATCACTGAAACATTCACACCCACACTTAGAGGTTGAGCATGTGTGCTCACTGGCTTGAGGACAGCCATGGTGGCTGACTTACTGTTACAGGGAATCTCTCTGTCCTTATCTTCTTGAAGGAAAGAATTCAGTTGAAAAATACAGTTTAGGCAGATGCTTGTTTAACAAAGCAGAGTAAAGCAAATACTCCAAAGAGAGCGGAGCATCATGCCTCCAAGCAGACGGGCCACTCAGTCAGTGCTGCATTGTGAATTTAAAGAAATTGTTATGACTGTTCATGAGATTCAAAGGTGTTCATGGGGTAAGGTAGCCTCTCTCAAACCATGGTGGACCGATGTCCCTTTTAGAGTATTTCTTCCCATGATCCTGTAGATCAGTGGTTCTCAACCTTCCTAATGCTGCAACCCTTTAATATATTTCCATATGTTGTGGTGACCCCCAACCATAAAACTATTTTCATTGCTACTTCATAATTGCAATTTAGCTACTGTTATGAATTTTAACGTAAATATCTGTGTTTTCCAATAGTCTTAGGTGATCCCTGTGAAAGGGTTGTTCGACACCCGCCCCCAAGGGGTTGCGACCCACAGGTTGAGAATTGCTGCTTTAGACAAACCCACGGGGGTGGGAAGGGATGTCAGAACCCCAATGCAAATGATTATGCCACTTGCGAGGGCCAGCCAGGATGATCTATGGTCTTTGTTGTGCACGTGTGCCAAGTGGGAAAGCTCCTCCGTGGCTCAGTTTTCAGTGTAGCAGGAACCTACCTGCAGCTCCAAGGATGTCTCACCACAAGGGGCATCTGAACACCACCAAGATGCAGGAGTTTCCTGGGTTACCTCATGTCTAATTCCTTGCCTACCTAGTATCATTGCTGTTCACTAGCCGCAGGGTCTTGTGGGAGGGTCTTTACATTTCTGGGCTTTCATTTCTTTCATGTTTGCACCTTACACCACTGTGCTGAGCTTACATGAGAGTACACCTGTAGGAGGTGGCACAGGAGTTGGAAGTGGAGCTCAGCTGTAGGTGTTTGCCCAAGGTTCCACATCAGCATGATAAACAAACATTAACCAAAAGGCAATTGAATGGCACCTGGGAGGCTGCAGCCGGCAGAACCCACCCCGCACCCATGCATTCTTCCTAGAGCTGGCAAGAGCTGAGCAGATTCATCTCTTTAGCTCCATTTCCTTTGAGATATGAAGCACAACGTCTAAGATTTCTAAAGAGAACATTGATCACATTCTGGTGAGGGCATTTCTGAAAATGCTTAGTTCCTTTAAAAGTGACCATTTCGATGCAGTTTAAAGAAGATTATTTAATTACGCTATACAATTTATCCTAATAACAGTCATAATTTGCTCTTCTGCTTTTCCCCCTATTCTAGAATCATGTCTACTTAATATTGTCTTTCCACCAGTTGTGAAACTTAACAAAAGGCAGGAGTCTTACTAGTTTCCTGGGTTCCTGTGTGCGTGTGTGTGTGTGTGTGTGTGTGTGTGTGTGTGTGTGTGCATGTGTGTGTACGTTTGTGTGTCTGTGTCTGTGTCTGTGTGTATTTCTTCTCCCTTCTGAGAACTGAGTCTAGTGAGTGGAGGCCTTTCTGGTCAGCAGCTCAGGCCCTGGAATGCAGACATTCAGCATCTGCTGCTGTTGGTGACAACCCCTGTAGTCCTCTGGGCTCTTCCCAAACCATGCCTTCAGCTGCCTGCCACGCTCTTTAGCCTTTTTAAACTTCCCGCAAGGAATTCGTCACATAACAAATTTCTCGGTTTTGTTCACTATAGTCACAGACTCATTCTCAAGTGGTGGTCTCAGGGGAGCTGTTCAGGAGGACAGAGACCCAGGGAAACATCCCGATCAGTGAACTGCACTGGGCCAGTCACCCACTGTAATGGGGAAGTGGCTTCCCTACCAGCGCTTATCCAGCTCGGGAGCACATTTCCACCCCTTGTGGTGGTTGGAATGCTGTTTGTCATCCAAAGGATAAGCAGGGGAGGGGGGAGGGGGGATTACTCCAAACTGTGACATCAGTGACAGGTCACTGTGACTCTTGCAGACCTAAGGCCCACAGGGAGATGAGTGGGTCGCTGAGCACTTCCCCTGGACAGACTTGATAGAGTTCTCCTTGGACCAGGGCAGTCCCCAAGAGTGGTTTGCTATAAAATCATAAGCCCAGTTGGGGATGGTGTCACACGTGGAATCCCAGCCTATGAGAGGCTGAGACAGGAAGATCCCAAGTTTCAGGCCAGCTTGAGCTACATGGCAAGTTTAAGACCAACCTGAGTTACACAGGAGGGCCCTGTCAGAAAAGCTGATGGCCCCTCCACAGCCTCTATAGTCTGGTCTCATTCCAGTCTTAGTTCATGGCACCTCTCTTTCACACATGCCTCCTTCATGGAATGTCCCCTCCCATGCAGTGATATTTCCAGAGGAATGTCATCAGTTGATAGTAGTGACTTGATTTGGAGCTTCAGAACAGTGAGATAAATCAGCCTTTTCTTTTTTTCTTTTTCTTTTTGGTTTTTCGAGACAGGGTTTCTCTGTGTAGCTTTGCGCCTTTCCTGGAACTAGCTTGGGAGACCAGGCTGGCCTCGAACTCACAGAGATCCTCCTGCCTCTGCCTCCCGAGTGCTGGGATTAAAGGCGTGTGCCACCACCGCCCGGCCAGCCTTTTCTTTTTATGAAGTACCTAACTGTGGGTATTTTGCTACAGCAACACAAAATGGACTGAAACATTCATCTTTGATTACCAGATTATGCTTCTCATGACTCCTGACAGACTCTCCGGAAACTGTATTGACACACCAGGCAAGCACTGAACCCCTTCTGCTGTTCTTCACCACAGGAGATTATAGGAGCTTGCGATCAACTACAGAGCATTGCACGAGGCATAAAAGATGCCTTTGTTCTCAGTGGCTTGGTTAAACAAGCTGCATTAATAATGAAGGTTAGAGTATTGTGTCCAAGATAAGAGTGAGTCAGGTTCAGTGGTGCATGCCTATAATTCTGGCATTTGGGAGACGAAGGCAAGAAGATCAAGAGATGAAGACTACCCTTGGCTACATTACAAAATGAAGGCCTACCCGGGTAATGCATCTCAGAAAGCAAGCACGTGCTTTGATACACGTTGAGGTTTGTTCAGTTCTTATTGTATCCGCCATGTGAGCCCATCAGTGTGTGTGCATGTGTGCATCAGAGACAGTGGTCATGATGCTGAACATCTTATGAAACAAAAATCAAGGGAAAATGAACAATGATCAATGACAAGTGTGGTTCTCTCTTATTCAAGGACGTCCTTCTCTCTCTCTCGGCATGTCACTTCCTCCTAAGGCCCAGGAACAAGCAATTGCTGAACTCAAAGATTTAAAAACCTTAGCATAGCCATTCCACAGTTTCTCTAGCCCTTAAGGGTAAGCTCCCATGAAAATGTGTTATTGTCTATAAATTTTAAGGACAGGTGAAGAAGATGGGGCCTGTTCCATGTACCTCCACACTTCTTCATGCCCACATGAATCTTTAGAAAGGTGCTCAAAGGTATTTGGCGCTTGGATTCCAATCAAATCCTTTTTTTAAAGAAAGTAAAATATCTGGACATCGGGGCTCATACTTGTACTCCTATCCTTGGGAGTCTAATGCAAGAGGACTGATGTGTTTTGATCACAGCTTGGGCTACATAGTAAAAGCCTATTTTAAACAAAAGAAAGAAAGAAAGAAAGAAAGAAAGAAAGAAAGAAAGAAAGAAAGAAAGAAAGAAAGAAAGAAAGAAAGAAAGAAAGAAAGAAAGAAGGAAAGAAAGAAAGGAAAAAGAAAGGAAGGAAGGAAGGAAGGAAGAAAGAGAGTAGAAAAACAATTAAAGGAAAAGAGGCCACATGAATTTGAGACAGAACAAATGGGGACCCATGGGAAGGGTTAGAGGAAAGAAAGGGAAGGGAGAAAGATGTAATTATATTTTAATTTCAAAAAATAAAATAGATCCAACCAAGCTCCCAAGCAATCAGACAGTATAATCACATCTGAGCATTATCAAGAGTTTTCAGTATTAACAAGCAGAAGAGATAAAACTGGGCTGGAGAGATAAGCTTAGTGGGTAGAGTGCTTGCAAGCATGAGGACCTGAGTTCAGTCCCTAGAAGCCATGTAAAAGCCAGGTGTGACAGCTTGCCACTGTAGCCCCAGCAATGGGGAAGCAGATAGAGGTGGGTCATGGGAGCTTGCTGGATAGCCCATCTAGCCAAAATGGTGAGTTTCAAGTCCATTGAGAGGCTTTGTCTAAAAAAAAAAAGTTAGAGAGAGAAAGAAGATACTCAAGGTTGGCTTTGGACCTCCGTATGCTCATGCACATGCTAGTACACCCATGTACACACATATGTACATACTTGAAGTAGGGAGGGAAGGGAGAGGGAGGGAGAGCAAGAGAGAGAGAGAGAGTGAGAGCACAAAGTAAGACCTGGAAGGACCACATAACTTTATCATGAGAGCCTCGGTGAAGGCCTGAAGGAATGGAGCAATGCTTTTGAGATTCTAAGGGACAACGTTTTCCATCTTAGAATCATACACCAAGCCCAGCTGTAGATCAGCTGTGAGGACTTAAGAAGGACCTTTCGAAACTTGCACACCCTCAACACAGTGGTCATTGTCCTTAAAACATATCAAGTGACGCCCAGACATTAATTTCTGTCCCAAAGACTAAACCAGTAAAGGAGGGAGTCAAGAGGGGCTAGGATGTTGGCTGTGCACAGGTACAGAGCACAAGCCCTGTGTATCAGTGGGACCACAGACACTGCTCCAGAAAAACAATGGATCAGAAGCCCAAGGAAAGACAAGACAGCCTGTGAAAAACTGGAGCTGAGTTAATGTGGGAGTCCACAAGATGGCTTGATTCCCTCTTGACTCAAGGTCAGAGAGTTCAAGCTTGTCTTTGCCCCTTAAGGCTGGATGACAGGATGTTTGGTCAAAGGCATGGCTATTAGATGTCTAACTTATCAAGGTTGGGTGTAGCAAGAATCTTAGAAGGTCTTATTAATAAAATCAAACCTGAAGCCAGGTATTGGGGTGAATGCTGGAAGATCAGAGAAGCAGAACAAGCCACAGCTACCTTACCTCGCCAGTTCCTCAGCTGATCCTGTTTCCTCAGAATGGAAGCTTCTGTGTTCTCATCCCAATGGCTCTCAGCTGAACTGCTGCTCAAAAGCCTGGAGCTTAACGAGCTAAAAGCTTCTAGTTTCCGGTCTTCATGCCTTATATATCTTTCTGCCTTCTACCATCACTCCCTGTGATTAAAGGTGTGAGTCACCATGCCTGGCTGTTTCCAATGTGGCCTTGAACTCACAGAGATCCAGAGGGATTTCTGCCTCTGGAACGCTAGGATTAAAGGCGTGTGCTACCACTGCCTATCCTCTATGTTTAATATTGTGGCTGTCCTGTTCTCTGACCCCAGATAAGTTTATTAGTGTGCACAATATTTTGGGGAACACAATACCACCACAGTTGGGTAACAAGATGTTTGGTCAAAGGCATGGTTACCAGGTGTCTTGAGAATGAAAAAGGTGTTTACACTTGTTTGTACCTTGCTTTGGGTATAAAAAGACCCTGAGAAATAAACTCGGGGCTGCTGTGTTATTGCTTCAGAGCCCTCCCAAAGCTATCCTGTGTCTCTGTCTTTTTCTTTTATGTCTATGTCTCTATTTTTCCTATCTATTATTTCTCAATCCTTACTCCCCTATTCAGGACTGTTCGACAGGTCGGGCAGGACCTGGTAAGTTAACAAATTGACAAAACAAAACAAAACAAAACAAAAAAACAAGGAAAAACAGAAGCTGGTACAGAAATGAAACAGTAATCTAAATTTACTGCAAGGCCCAGAAAGGGATAGCATGCATGTAGTTGTGAGGATCTGAGTGTTGAACTAGTCATCTTGTAGCATATTTTGGGAGATGAGAGAACTGGAAGAGCCTGGGTGGGTGCGCAGATGGGAAAAGGAAGCAGGAGAATAATCGGCGTTGCTAATGGAAGGTAGCCAGCCACAGGAAAAAGAGCCGTTTGCAGGGCATTTGGAGAAATGGTGTCTAAGACCAAACAGCTCAGGCACACACAGATGCCTCGCTGGTGAAACTAAGAGTGTCTGTAGATCCGACAAAAACTCTAGCGAGGACAAATATAGGAAAAAAGAAAAAGCCAACAGCGCATTTGTGACTACACCTTGAAACTGGGGAAATCTGGAGCTTACACTGGTAAAATTATTCTCCAAACTGTCTCAGAGCATGCAAAAAAAAAAAAAAAATTAGACATATACACTTAAAAATCATTGGAATGAGAAGTTATTAGGATTTTCTAGAATTCAAAACTTTTGGAACTTGTGGAGATTATGAAACGTATTAGAAGAGGAAATAAGAGCTCCCGTTATGAAACACAGCTGACTAAAGACTCACATGGTTTCATGAAAATACAAATCGTGAGTTCAGGTTGGACGTTGCTTCGGTGTTTCCGGTGGGGTGTTCCCACAGAAAGCAATCCAGGCTGCAGGCTGTTTCTGTCCGTACCACAGCATGGTCTCACGTCTGCATGACAAGGGGCGATATGGGGACTTGGGCCACATCGGCTGCTTCTCCAATTCCTGGATCATTGGTGTGTTATTACTATTGCGCGTCTCCGCGTGTTAAGGCTGTGTGCCACAGCACATGTGCGGAAGTCAGGGGACAACCCTGGGAAGTGGGTTCTCTCATTCCTCCGTGGGGTCCTGGGATCAAACTCAGGTTGGCAGGCTTGGGAGACCTGTGGAGCCAGTTGGCAGCCCACTTCTTCAGTTTCTCATTCATGATTGGCTATCTTCTCAGCGACAGGGCTACACAGACGCTCCTGCCTCAGTTTCCCAGAAAGCTCAGGGAGGGAACGGTCGTGAGGGACTCACTATGGCAGAGGCGGCTCAGGAGGGGGAAAATGCAGGAACACAGGCGCTTGGGTGGCTGGGAAGAAATGGAGCCGACTAAGCAGCGAGGATCCAAAGTGAAAGATGAGTCATTCGGGACCAAGCATAAAATGTGGAAGCAAGCAAACAGCCAAAGGGAACTCAGGCTCCATGACTGACAGCGCATCCTGTCCCCATCTGTTTGGGTTTACTGCTTTGCACTGTGCCAGCAGAGTTGGAAAAATGCATAAAACAACCCCGTCCCATCTCTGGCAAGGAGGCTAATCAGAAGGAGAATATAATGAAGCCGGTCATGGAAATGGCGGGGGCGTATCCTGTAGAAATCAAAGCCAGCAGGCATGAGCCAGGACTGCCTCTTTACAAAATACTGCTGGCATTCTCAGCGCAGCATCCTGAAAAGGTCCTGGGAAGAGAATTCTGGACCACTTCCTAATCCTGAAAACTCTGTGGCAGATTCTCCTAGAGAGAATGTCGTTAGAAGCACCCGGCTGGGATCTTGTTTGATTTCATTGGGAGTCAGACACGGCGTCAACCGGAAGTGGGAAATTAGACAATGAATGCAAACCTTTGGACACTGGAGAAATCAGTCTCCAGCACACCATCCCTTCATCTTTTGTGTTTCCTAACTCTTGGACTCCTAACTAGCACTGTGTGTTTCCACAAGGAAAGCAGGGAGGAGAAGCCAAGCCTGGTCCCTTGCCAACAAGTCTCAAAGGACACAAAATGTCACTTAAAGGATCCACTTTACTAGAGTGTTTTCAGGGACTACACACAGTTGAGGGTCACACTGGACTTGGATAATACCAAAGGTGCTGAGCCATCCAGAGATGAAAAAGGTCTGCTAGTCACTGTGACCTCTAATCCTGACGGAGCAAGAAGAAGAAAATGTGACCAGAGCACAGTAGCTACAACTCAGAAGTTACTGCCTGAACTGTGTGTGTGTGTGTGGGGGTGTGTGTGTGGGTGGGTGTGTGTGTGTGGGGGGGGGGGGGGTTGGGGGTGGGAGGTGTATCTCAACTTCTCGCTCAACTTGCACTCTCTTGCCCAGACTTGGCAATCTACTGAGAAGCAGAAACCAAAACGTGGAGGGTCAGTTTCCCCCGTTCCAGACAGAAAAGTAAAGACTGGACCTGTGAGGATGAGCAGAAGAAACTGGGAAACAACTCATGTACCTTGTGTTTAGACCAAAGCTGTTGATTTAGGCTACATCTGAAATGAAATGGAAAGGTCCATAGGTGCATGTATATGTACATGTGTACATATAAGAAGAAGATGTTGGATGGTGGTGGCACACGCCTTTAATCTCAGTGCTTGAGAAGCAGAGGCAGGTGGATCTGTGAGTTTGAGGCCAGCCTGATCAACAAAGTGAGTTCCAAGACAGAGTGGGCAACAGAGAAACTCTGCCTCAAAAAAAAAAAAGACTCATAATAATAATAATAATAGATGTCATTGGGCACACCACACCACACACACACACACACACACACACACACACACACACTAAAACAAAACAAAACACTAAAAACATTTGTGTAATTAAGCCATCTCAGCTTGCACATAGTCAAAACACAAGCCATTTTAGGTTACAAAACTATGGGGTGTCATAGTATACTGGGCTCCCCACACCCTTCAAGATTCTCTTATCAGTATAGATTGAGGCGTCTATGTTATTTTCCTCCAAATGAAAATAAAAAGCCTGTCATGTCAAGGCCAGCTTGGTCTACACAGAGAGTTCCAGGCCAACCAGAACTGTGTATGTATGGTTAATATTGTATTGAAGGTCCTATGTAAGGGCAATTTAAATCATTTTAAAACTCTAAACACTGCAAAGACAGTGACCATCTGCCGAGAAGGACTAAAAGAGCAACTCCCTCACTAGCAGAGTAAAACCCACTGTAGTGAGAGAAGCCAGCACTCCGTAGAAATAACTGCTTCTAGGGCTGAAGCAGGGAACACACTCCTGGAGCATCCTATAGTCTTAGAACAACTTTGAATCACAATGACTCAGAGGCTAGCCTGGGCTACCTAGAGGAAGCCTGTCTGAAAACAACCATCATAAAACATAACAAAAAGTTGGAAGCCTTTACCAGTGATCAGGTAGGTTTCTTACTGGTTGTTACATGATCTTACATGGCTGTGAAGTTTCTGTTCTTGGCTGGTGGACTAGCCATAAGAGCTGGAGAGAGCAAGTGAAATAAATGTACATTTGAGCATAATCTTTACCAATGAGACCAATCCCTGCTTTCATTAAGCTGCTTGAAGATTGTAGGAAAAATTACAGTGCTTTGAGTTTGGAAGAAAGTTGTCTTACATTTAAACAATTACAGACGGCTGCCTTATTTCTTCTTAATAACGTTATTAAAACCACAGTGATATAGCGTCAATGTACCACGTGCTGCCATGATTCCTAAAACCTTTTTATTTTTGTCTTTTAAATTATAAGCATGGAAAATCAAATGTTTATGATCAATCCCTGGATTGTGATATCACAGGCTGCAAAACACAAACCAGGGCCTTTGTCATGGAATACTGTAGCGAATAGGTCAGAGCAGAGCTGGAGGCAAAGATCTCAGGCAGCTGTGAATGCCATCTCAGGCTTGCAGAATGTCATCAGGTGCCAGGTGTGCTCCCACAGGCAGGACTCCTCCAGGTGTCCTCCCCCCAGGGAAGCTGCACACCCCCAGGGGCAGCTTCCTGGGAAAGGCCATGAGGTGTTGTGGCAGATGCCTAAAGCCTCTGACCCCATCGGTGGGCTGAAGCGAATGCTGGCCTTCCCTGTTCCCAGCTTTGCAGCTGGCAGTAGGAAGGAGCAAGAATGCATTTCTGGAAGCCAACCAGACCCAAACCCAGAGAAGGAAGGAATGTCATTTTTTTAAATGTCAAAAGTAAAAAGAGAAGCCAAGTATTCATTAGATAAGAAACACGTCTCAGAGGAAAAAACATGCCAGGTGGAACCATATTCTACCTAAACCTGACTAAATGGCCAGCTGTAGCCCTGGGACAAAGAGTTGCTAACAGATCATCCAAATTCCCCATCTCATTTCTTCCGTGAATGTGTCAGCCAGCTGGCTGTACACTTACTTTTTCTTGATCATAACTCCTCAGAATATACATATTTTGAAAAACATAGAATTATTTTAATATGGCTTCCCTCAAATTTTTTATTCACTTAAAAAGCAATTAAGATTTTATTTGATCACAAAGTTTCCAGTTTGCCAGAAATATAAAATTTTAATTTTCAGAGAAAATAGATTCCATGCATTTCCTCACCTTGCATGTCAGGAAACAATTGAGATTTTCAGCCATCTTGCACCTTTCAGGTTTGTTAAGGGATTTCAAATACTGTCAATTTCATATCAGGATCTTTGTTTTCAAAAGCACTAAATGTGCATGACTTCCTTCAAGGCAGAATCGCCATGGACCCAAAGCCACATTCCTGAAGGGAGCTCTATCTACCATGGCTAACTCACATCACATTAGCTGTCCCCAGTATCCATTGGCACATTGGTCTCATGAGTAGATCTGAAAAACAAAAAGGTAAAAAGAGCCTGCTTGACATGGATTTGGTACCACGGAGCACAGAATGTGTCCCTTGTTCTCTGAGGAGCTTCCAGGACACAGCCTGACAATGGCTCAATTGGAGCTACGTAATGCAACTCAAGAGCGATGCTAGCCTCCCAGGTGCCACTTTAAAATGACAAGCAGAGGCTTGTTGTTCTCCCCAATGGAGGCAACTTCCACACTCAAAGTCCAGTGCCTACCAGTCACAGCTCCTGCTGGAAGAACAGTTGAGCTGATCTTGACAAAGGACAAGACACTGCTTTCTCTCCCTGGTCCTCTTGTTAAAGCACCCTGACTGTATTCAGGAAAACGAGAATGACATAAACAGAGGAATTGAAGGAGGAGGAGACAGGAACTTGGTTTAAAAGAATGAGGGTTCAAGGTACGAGTCTCCTCTTCGGTTCTCTGCCTGAGCTCTTCTCTCACTTGTTGAGCAGCAGGAGTCCATTCCATGGTTTCTGATGGAAGCGCTCCTCTAAGAAGGATGCCTTGTGGCAAGAAGACCAGGATGCATGTCTCCTCGACCACATAAGGACGAGGGGCTTGAGAGCAGAACCTACCCCTTCATGTGTATATCTCAAGTGTCTTCCCAGGATGGGTCCTTTTTACAGAGACTCTTCAGTAACTGTTGAGGGGGCAGTGGAGTAGAAGTAGCTCTTACAGTCTTTCCAACTCCTCTCCCATGATGTTTGCTGAACTTTATGTGGGTTGTTATATTGTAGATGTATCAATTGGGGCTGGGCATCCCATGACCAGTTTGTTCTTCTTGTCTTGATCAATATGGTTTCTGCAATTGTCTTTGTCTGCTCCAAAGACAAGCTTCTTTGGTGAGGTGTGAGAGCTACACCTACCTATGGGTATAAAGAATAAGTATTTAGGATGTAGTTCACTATTATGCTGCTTTAGGGAAGTGGCCATAGTAGGTCCTCACTTTGACCTCACATTGAGCTCACCAGTTATGGCTAGTTGGCTAGGTTTCCAGTACCAGCCATGATCTCCCTCCTGTTAAATGAGCCTTAAGTCCAATTAGACATCCATTGGTTACCACCAAGATATGAGTACCACTATTACACCTTTATAGATATCTTGCCCTGCTGGTGTCACCGCTGGATAGGACTGTTGATTGCTGTCCTCCCTTGGGAGCTTGGGTAGCATCTTCTTAGAGTATAGGTACAAGTCCTCATGGAGGGGGCTCTCAGGTCAGATCCAGCTTGGATCCTCTGAATCCTGTGTCTCAAGTGCATGATACTTTCAGCAATAGAGACTTGTCTTCAACCTCTAGGAGGTAACAGCAATGGCTTATATTGATTTTGGAGTCTCTTGAATTTCTATGATGAACAACTTGAAAGGTTTTTCAGGCCTATCACTGGGATTTCTGGTACACAGTCTAGAGCCTGTGGGGGAACAGTATCATCCCAAGTGGTATAACTTTATCTAATCTGTATACATATACACTTATATTATTATATGTCATTTAAGGGAAACATAAAATAATGAGTCCTTTGGGCTTCTCAAACATCTTTGGTATTGTTTATCCCCCTTCCCTCCCTACCCTTCTGTATTGAACTCTTCCTCTACTAGAGCCACTATTTTTCTCTTTCCCATTTTCCCCTTCATAGTATGTCAATTTTAAAAAGGTTCCATCATATTTACTCACAAGTTATTTCTTCATATAAAATGAAAAGTGTACATGAAGAAAGGGACACGGGATATAGCTCGGTTGGCAGAGTGACTGCCTAGCATGCACAGAGCCTTGTATTTGGTTCTCAGCAGCCTATAAACCAGGAAAGCATGAGGACACATGCTTATAGCCCTAGCACTTGAGATGTGGAAGCAGGAAGATCGTAAGTTCAAAGTCATGCTCAACTACATAGTGAATTCAAGTCCATTGTGGGATACCTGAGACTTTGTCTCACAAACAAAAACAACAGGAAAGGGAGAAAGGACTGTGCTCTGTTGACGTTTGTATTCCCGCCCGAGTCTCTAGCGGTAGACCATCCAAGGTAGAGATCGGTTACATCTCTGTGAATTGTATTTTGTGATTATTGTCACCGTTGTTATTTGTGTCCATGTGGTGCTATGGATAGAACAGAACCCAGAGCCTAGTGCAGACCAGGCAGTGGTGCACTACCACTGAGCTACGTTCCTATCCCAGCCCCCGGGAATTTAACTCAGACTTTTCATACTTTCAGGAAAAACAAGGGTTATCAGTAGGCACTCTGAAACTTCACCTAGAAAAGCCATTTCAAAGACACAGGATTGAACAAAAATACTCTATGATTATCCCAAAACTGTTACTGTGTCAAGAGAAATCTAGAACAGTCCCCTGCGATAACCAAACAAATGCATGAACAGTGTACCTGCCACTTATCAGAAAGCATCGTGTTTGTGGATTCTCTGTAGATGCTCTCCGAGCCACTGGAAACCAAGTCCCCTCCCCTGCTGGCTTACACCGGAATGATCTCCTCACACTGTTGTGACAGTTTCCAGGTCACCAGGCACTATAGAAAACACATTAGCAAGGGGTAACAAAGAGCCAGGCATTGCTGAGCAGCCATGGCTCCACGTTCTCCATTAGCAGGGATTCCTATCTCCCTCGACATGGCTTGCCAACGTCCTCCTTTCTGTGTGAGCTAGACCACAATTCTTTGCCAGCAGGTGGTGCAAAAAGCATATCACAGAAATATTGCTCATAGAGCAGCACCAGGACTTCTGGTGTGGGTGTCCTTGGTGCCTGAGGTCAGTGCTCCGGAAAGAGACAATGACCTTGGCATTCAGTGCCAATCTGTGCCACTTCCAGCGTGAGTCGCCTTTTCTCTGCGCCTTCTCCCTTGCCAGTTGAATGGATTTGGTTAACAGATAATCCATTTTGAAGGCCTCAGACTTGCTATTTGCTAGCCCTTTCCCATCCTCTCTGTTCTTAAAGTTCACTCCACGCCTGCCCTATATCCTTAGACATTCCCAAATGGAGAAGAGGGGTGTGACACTCAGTGACTTCTCCATTTGGTAGGTTCAGGATTCGATCAGGGCCTCCCAATTTACTGGATCTGTGTACCAGTTTTCTATATCCACCCTACCTCTGCCCCTGTTTCCCAGAGATGAATTCCAGCACATCACAATAATTGATACAAATTACTACTGTTGCTATTGCTTAGAAGTATTAGACTGTGGGATGCATCCTGGGTGAGGGTTCAGAGTGCACATCAAGACGCACTTATTTTTTTCTGAAGGTATAAAAAGTCTGAGCTATATTCACAGGGGCAGGGGCAGGGTAGGGTGGGGCAGGGTGTGGGGCAGGGGGCACTGGGGTGGGAATACAGCTCATCAACAGAGCTTCAAAGCTCCTTGTTAATGAACTGGTCCTAGAATTTTGAACAGCTTAAGAACTGCATGATTTGTCCTGTGTGACCTCAGACCAATTTCCCAACATTTGTATGCCATGGTGTATTTCCTTGTTTACTGGGCACCCACTGTTTTTAACACTTGATGAGAAAGTGTATGGAGAAGGTGAATGAGTTATAACCTCCAGAGAAAATGGGTACATTAGACACAGACTTCATTTTCTTTACTATAACAGGCTCCCTGTCGAGGATGTCTACAAAGTTGACTAAGAGAGCTGCTAAGCAGTAGAGCCCGGATTTTAGTGCAAATTTTCTGTCCCTCGATGCCTTGATTCCTATGCGTTGATTCATAAGTGAGAATTCAGTTCTAGGCTACAGACTCTAGGGTTCAGAACCCAGAGAATCCCAAGGCTGAAGGCTGTGGACCTCCTTAGCTACTTAGAATGCCGTTGTGACAGAGGAAAGGCTGAGGGAAAATCCTCCAACACACGTGTGTGCATGCCTATCCCACATTATTTCATGATGCATGACTATCTTAAAAATCAAAGATCCAAGCCTAAAGGACATGAAGCTCTGGTCCACATCAGAGGGACACCTGGATTCTGGGGAATCAATCTCTCTCTCTCTCTCTCTCTCTCTCTGTGTGTGTGTGTGTGTGTGTGTGTGTGTGTGTGTGTACATACTGGCTCTCTTCTAGCCCTGTATGCTGTATAGCCTTATGTCCATTTGACACAAGCTAGAGTCATCAGAGAGAAGGGACCCTCAACTGAGAAAATGCCTCCATAAGACTTAGCAGTAAACAAGCCTGTACAGAATTTTCTTAATCAGTGATTGATGGGGAAGGCCCAGTGTACCAACTTTTTCTTTTGGGCCACCAACCAGCTCCCAAATCATGACATGGAGACTTACTAGTTTTGAATGCTCAGCCTGGCTTAAGCTTGTTTCCGGCTAGCTCTTTTAACTTAAATTAACTGTTTCTCTTTATCTACCTTTCTTTCCTTCTGCATATCTTACTTTCACTACTTCTCCTGTCTGCTGGCTGGTGGTTGCCGGGCTGGCCCCGGACATCTTCCTCGTACTCTCCTCTCTTCTCCTTCTCATTCTTCCTGAGCCTAGATTTCTCTTCCTACTTATTCTCTCTGCCCGCCAGCCCCGTCTATCCTTTCTCTCCCTAGCTATTGGCTGTTCTGCTCTTTTTCAGACCAATCAGGTGCCTTAGGCAGGCAAGGTGAAACAAATGCAACACATCTCTACATAATTAAACAAATGCAGCATAAACAAATGCAGTAACACACCTTTACACAGAAGTAATATTCTGCAGCATAAACAAATGTAACACACCTTTACCTAGTTAAAATAATATTCCACAACAGCCCAGCACATTGTGGGTGGTGCTATATCCCTGGGCTGGTGGTCCTGGTTTCTACAAGAAAGAAGACTGAGCAAGTCATAAGGAGCAAGTCAGTAAGCAGCACCCTCCATGGCCTCTGCATCAGCTCCTGCCTCCAGGTTTGAGTTGCTGTCCTGACTTCCTTTGACAATGAACAGTGCTGTGGATGTGTAAGTCAAATAAACCATTTTCTCCCCAAGTTGCTTTAGTCATGGTGTTTCATCATAGCAATAATAATCTTAACTAGGGCACCCTGATTTCCAGCACCCTACTGGCAAACTGGTCAGTTTATCCCCTTTGCCTTCCTCTGCTCCGAACACCTAAACAGTCATTTCAGGAGCCATTCTGAGGATCAAAGTTCTCCTTGACCCAATCTCTTGGATTACTTGGTTCTCAAATCAAGGTCTGCTCTCCTCAGCTGTAGTCCCGGCTCCTTCCTGTTATCACTCACCTATCCAAAGGCAGCTGGTTTGTCCTCCAACGTTACTTCCTTCAACCAGCTGTGACCAAATACACGATTTACTGTAGACTGAGGGGGATTGGCTTCAGGGCCCCTGGGTAGAAACCAAAAAGGCTTTGGAGGTTTAGATCCTTATATAAAATGATGTGGTGTTTGCTTAGAAGCCACACATCCCTAGATGATGCTGAACACCTGACAAATTGGATGTGCTGGGGAAATAATTGTTATGCTCTGTTTTGGAGCTAATGATAAAAAATCTACACATATTTTGTACAAATGTCATTAAAAACAAACAAACAAACAAACAGTTTCCATCGCAATTGGGTGAATCCAAGGCTGCAGAGGGCCATGCATGACATGTGTAGATTTTAAACCTATGGTAGAATGAATAAAGAGCTTATATAGAACGCTACAAGTTTGCTTTAGCAATCCTCTGGGGTTTTTGCTGGCTTTGTTTATTTTGTTTTTAGAAAGACACTAGTTGTTTTTGGACTGGCCTCAAACTCGTGACCTTCCTGACTCAGTCCCCTGAGTGCCAGGGTTGCAGTCACATGTCACCACCCTCAGCTTGAAGAGTTTGTTGTACATCAACACACTATCCCATCAACCAGCATCCATTCTGATGATGCTTTACCTCAGCAAACATTTTGATTTTGTTGTTGTTTTATTTTTATTTTTTTATTTTTGAAACAGGCTTTCACTGTGTAACAGTCCTGGCTGTCCTGAAACTCGCTTTGTAGACCAGACTGGCTTCAAACTCACTGAGATCCACCTGCCTCTGCCTCCCAAGTGCTGGGATTAAAGGTGTGTACCACCACCGCTTGGCTATTTTGATTTTTTTTATATATGTTCTAGTATCACATTTAAGACTATTAATGCTTAACCTGGACCTGGTGTTACAAGAACATCCCAGATACTGCAGATGCTGAGGCAGGAGGATTATGCATTCAAGGCCAGCCCAGGCAACTTAGCATGACCCTGTCAAAAAAAAAAAAAAGCCAAAATTTAAAAACAGGGAAAAAGAGGCAGAAGATGCAGCTTTGTAGGAGAGCATTGCCTAGCTTGCCAACATGGATATGAGACCCTGGGTTCAATCCCCAGCATGGAGACAGGCAAGCATAGCAGCTAGGTTAGTGTCTGGGACCACATCCTCTTGTGATAATGTATTTGCCAGTCCAGTATCTTCACCTGCAAGGATTATGCACACACATCCCTCTCCAAACAATTCACCTAGCAACCTCAGAACCCCTCACCCTCCCTATCTGTATTAGCCTACACATACTACCATCTCTGAACAATGGAATCAGTTTCCCTGCTCTTTGTAGCGATCAGGTTTAGAAAATTTCTATTCAAATGTATTCCCAATATGCACTGGTATGAAGACTAGAAAGGCCAATCTGAGATGAACCTGTTTGGAGTGCATGCTTAGAAAATCAAGAACTGTGTCTTCTTGGTAACCTTTTAGGGTGATTCTCTTACTGCCCTATGCCTGTGTGTAACTGGGTGAGCATATGATTCAAATCAGAAACATATGGGAAGTGACATGCACAGTAGGAAAAATGATCATATGACCTAATCTGTCAATCAAAATAAAGAACCACCTAAACTATGCCCACCTAAGCTTCCAACTCCTCCTTTTCCTGAACTTTATAAAAGGAAGCCCTGGGTGGTAATCCAAGCTCTTGAATATCCTCACTCACGTGGCCCCCATCAGCCTAGACAATGTCTTCCTCTACAGTCTGTGCCGTCACTTTACTTCAAATAAAGTCAGTTTGCTTCTTCTGATTGCCAGTTCTTTGGAGAAGAGGCCAAGAACATGCAAACCCCCGGCCCAGAACACAGGTTACCTGTGCGGGGTGGGAGAGTGTTTGATGTCATTTTCATTGATGATGCTACTTGTACCTCTCCCTATTCTGCTTTCCTATTAGGTTTATGAAACATGTGACTTGAGAGCTATCAGAACCCATGCGTCCTTTTCACAGTACCCACCTTATTTGAAAATAGTATACAGTTTCATCATTCCCCCTTTCATGTTTCTCCCTCCAGCTCTTCTCTTGTACCTTCCCTCAAATCCATGGCCCCTTTTTCTTTAACTGTGGAATACATATATTCTTAAATATATAGATACAGTCTTCTCAGTCTGTACATGTTACTTGGATGCATATGATTACCGGGCTGAACACTTGGTATCGGATAAGCACTTGGGGGGCTCTTTTTCCCCCACTCTCAGCATTCTTTAGTTGCCTGTAGTTCTTTGTCTAGGGGTGGGACCCTGTGAGATGCCCCCTTCCATGTTAGCATGTCTGTTATTATCATCGTGGTTCGGGTCCTGTGGAGGCAGCCATGTTGGTGAGATTTCTAAGAGACACAATCTCACAGCAGAGGAACATCCTGTTCCTCTGACCCTGACCATCTTTCCGCCTCCTTTTCCTCGATGGACCCAGAGCCTTAGGCCCAGAGCTGTGCCGTAGATGGGTCAGTTGGAGTCGGGCACCACATGTGGTCACTTGTTCTCTGCATTCTGATTGGTTGTGGTTTCCTGCAACATCTCCATCTGTTGCAAAGAAAAGGGGTTTTTTTGCTGAGGTGTCAGAACTACTCCACTTGTCTGTGGGCATAAGGACAGACATTTTACATGTAGTTAGGAATTACGCTGATTTAGTGAGATATCGGTTGTAGGTTCTCTGCTAGGACTCATGACCTTACTCACCCTGAGGAATTGGCTAGATTTCCAGTGCCAAGCATAATTTCCCTTCTGTTGATGATCTTGAAGTCCAATTAGAGAGCTGTGGTTGCCACCAAGGTATGCATGTGACTACTGTACCCTTAGGGCTATTATGCCATGGTGGTGGTTGTAGTTGGTAGGCATCATAGCTGGGCAGGACTATTGGCTGCTTCCCTCTCTGGGAAGCTTGCGTAGTGCCTTCTGGTGCCAGGGAGGGGGATTTCAGGTCAGATCCAGCTTGCATCCTCTGGATCCAAGTGTATAGTGTCTTCAGCAACTACAGACTTATTTTCGACTTCTGGGAGGTAATCTAGGGCAGTATCATTCACGTATAGTGTTGTGGGAGTCTCTTGGACTCCCTTGACCAACAACTCATGAGGAAATTTTTTTTTTTTATTCATGGTTGTGCTAGTTTGAATGTAATTGGCCACCATACTCTCATAGGGAGTGGCACTATTAGTAGGTATGGTTTTGTTGCAGTAGGTGTGGCCTTTTTGGAGGAAATGTGTTACTGTGGGGTGGGCTTTAAGGTTTCCTATGCTCAGAATACCACCCAGTGAGTCAATCAACTTCCTGGTGCCTGCAAGATGCAGGACTCTCAGCTGTTTCTCCAGCACCACATCTGCCTGTGTGCGGCCATGCTCCCTGACATGATGATAATGGATTGAACCTCTGAAACTGTAAGGGAGCCCCCTCAATTAAACATTTTCCTTATAAGAGTTGCCATGATCATGGTGTCTTTTCAGAGCAAAGAAACCCAAAGACAGTGGTGTTGAGTTTTGGGGGTTTTGTTTTTGGTTTTCGGCAGTCTATGGCTCTTGGGAGGATCATTGTCAGCCCAGATGGGAAATTTTCATTTAAATTCTATGTGTATATGTATATACATAGACCATGTGTGCTATTCTTTATGGCTTGTTCAGACATCTTTACTGCTATTTTGCTCCTCTCCTTCCCTCTTCTATATTGACCTACCCCCTCCCAACTAAGCACATCTCTGTTTTTCCCATTTCCCCATCAGGTTACTTGTATACTGCTACTCTCTTATCCATTGCTCCCAGATCATGGTTCCTTTTCGCTTTTCTAGCTTCAGTGTTTATTCCAGGTTTTGTACTCACATCTGAAGATTTGGAGCGAGGAGCCACAGATGAGAGAGAACACGTGACGTGTGTCTCTCTGGATCTGGGCTGCTTCACTCAACATGATCATTTCTAGTTCCATTCATTTATCTGCGAATTTCATCATTTCATTTTCCTTTACAATATCCCATGGTGTATACGTGCCACATCTTAATTACCCATTCATTTAGGTCATTTTGTTCTACTCATAGCTATTTTGAATAGTGCATCAATGGACATGGCTGAGCAAGTGTCTGTGGAGTAGGGTATGGAGTCCTTTGGGCATACGCTAAGAGGACTTGGTATAGGGTCATATGGCAGATTTATTTTTAGGTTTTGGAGGGTTTTCCACACTGATTTCCAGAGTGGCTGGACCAGTTTGCAAAGGTCACCAACAGTTCCCTTTTCCCCATATCCCCTCCAGAATTTGTTGGTTGTTTTGTTTATCTTTGCCATTATGACTTGGTGTAATATGAAATTGCAAAGTTGGTTTAATTTGCATTTTCCTAATTGCTAGGGACAATTTTTTTTTTCATTTTTTTGAGACAGTGTTTCTCTGTGTAACTGCGTGGCTGTCCTGGAACTCACTTTGTAGACCAGGCTGGTCTCAAACTCACGGAGATCCTCCTGCCTCTGCCTCCCGAGAGCTGAGATTATAGCCACCACCACCAACCGGTGATTATTTTTGAGATATTTCTTAGTTACTTTTATATCTTCTTTTGAGAATTCTTTGTTCAGATCCATAGCCCATTTTTAGAATGAGTCAGGTTTTGGTTTTATTTTGTTTTTTACTCTTTGTTTTTTGAATTCTTTAGATATTCTGGATATTCTCCTCTGTCAGATGTATAGCTAGTTAAAGATTCTTCCCCATTCTGTGGGCTTCCTCCTCACTGGATTGTTTCTTTATCTGTGCAGAAGCGTTTAAGTTTTAGGAGGTCCCACTTCTTAATTGTTGGCCTTAATTCTTAGCCAGTAAATATTTTTAAGTATAGACCAAATAAGTTACTGAGACTAACTCCCAGATAAGAAAAAAGGAAGGAGAAAAAAAAAAGCAAAATAAAGCAAGCAAACAAAACAAAAGAACACCTCAGCACTCTCAAGTGCTTTATGTGGAGAATGGAAAAGTTCCAGAGCCCAATTCCATCTAAATAGAGTGAAGCTGGGCTGTCAGAGCTAAGCAGAATAGTTTAGAAGCACAGAGGAAGCAAAATAGTTTCCTGGCTGGTACAGAACTGGCCCCATGCATGCTGATCCTCAGAGTTTTAAAAGAAAGCCTGAATGGATACATGAAAACATTAAACCTTACTGAGTAACTCAAGTTTCAAATGGTAAAAATGTGATGATAGACACCACATGGGAAACATGCCTCCCTACCCTGCAGTGGTTAGTTGGTTCACCAGCTTCAGATAAGGGGCTGGGCTGGGAGGATGGGGATGATCTGGAGGAATAGGATGTGTTCACTGATACCAGCAAGGAATCAGAGCAAACAGAGGCAGAGTGCTGGAAATCCACCTGTTCTCAGGAGGGCTGGAGAACTTGCTTAGTTGTAAGGAATGGCTGCCTTGGGTAGCCCCTGCCTCAAAGGTGCATGGTAGAACTTTTCATCTCAGCCTGGTGATGAGAAATCCAGAATCAATGACACCAGCCATGAGCCCAGCCCTGCCCTGAGTTGCCTCCGCAACAGGAAGAAGACCATTTCTGTCTCGGAGTCTAAGGAGCCGCCACTTGCTGAACCAGAAGAGGAACCCTCCAAGGATCAGAGTAAAGGACACTTCAGTGGTGGTCTCAACAAGTGTGTTATCCTGGCCTTGGTGGTTACTGTTAGCATGGGATTTGGATATTTCTGTGGCACAATTCAGATTCAGAAGCATCAGCAGTTAGTCATAAAGACCCATAAAGATGAGCTGAATGAGGTGAAGGATTACCTCTTGCACTGCCAGCAGGAACAAGAGTCTTTTATAGATTTCAAGTCATTGACGGAAAACCTTGAGAGGTGTTGGACCGTTACTGAAGCAGAGCAGATTACCTTTGAAACTCAGAAAAAGAACCTTGCTGCAGAAAACCAGCATTTAAGAATATCTCTGGAGAAGGAGGAGAAAGCCCTGTCCTCACTAAAGGAAGAGTTACGGCAACTAAGGGAGCAGATTAGATTGTTGGAGGACAAAGGCACAAGTACCCAGGTAGTTAGGGAGAACCAGGTTCTTAAGAGGTGTCTAGAAGTGGAAACCCAGAAGACCAACAGTTTCCTTAATGAAAGGGAGACTCTGTTAGAGAAAGCAAAGATGCTGAAGAGGGACCTGGAGAGAGATGCATGGTAGATTTGGTACAGAGGGAAAGTAGAAGTGACTGTCTCTCCAAGATCTTTCTTATTGTATCTGCAGGAGCCAATGAACCAGAGAGCCAGATGTAATCAGTCCAGGTCACACCCATTAGCATCCATTAACATTGTCCCCACTTGTTGGTGTCTTTGAAATTCAAGAAATTTTGTTTTGGCGGCTACAGAGCTAACCTGAGACCCTCAGGAGACTGAGGACAATGGGAGCTGGGAAACTGGTACCCTTATCAGCCTCTCTGGGAGAGGACTCAGCTCAACCTCTTTGGCAG
>CABHPQ010158321.1:0-19547 GCA_902168405.1 Peromyscus aztecus | reverse complement strand
GATACTATATTTGGAATTTTTAAACAGAGCTTGTATATTTAATACTGTACCATTAGATTTCCACCACCTCATTGTACTTCTTCCTCAAATCTTGTTCTCCCAGGAAATCCTTTTGTTGAACTCAGTAGTTGTTTCATAGTTGTCTTTTTTTTTTTGTAGGAGAGATACAAAACACAAGTATCTACTCATCCCTATAGGAAACCCATCATGACAAAAGTACAGATACCACCAAAGTCTAATTTACAATCCAATGAATTTTAATGGGGCTACTCATAGGAAGATAGGTGAGAGTTACTTACAGGAGCAAAAATGACTCAAAGACAGCATCACCAAAGCCCATGCCAGCATTTATGACAATTCACACAAGCTATGAGCCGGGAGCCCACTGCACAGTCTCCAGGCAACTCAACAGTTTGGAAAGTGTCCTTTCCCAGTGACTCAGTTGGTCTAAACCTCCTCCAGGCAGCTTGGCTGGTTTCTACTTCTTCCAGGAAGCTGGTCTAGTTTCAGAAATGTCTTTGCAGCTTGGATAATCTCTTTTGCAGCTTGTCTTGTATAAGAGGAACTCTCAGCCATCTCTATTGCTTAATTCAGGAAGGAAGGGCCTATTGAATCTGGTCAGTTTCAGGGACTTCCTGAAGCTGTTTTACATTTTTTACCTTTTGTATTACCTAGTGTCCCTGCAGGATGGAATATTTTAATCAGGCAGGGAACTGCCACACAACAATGGCTGACATGCTTTCAGGTATAACCATATGTGGTTAATGCCTGGCACTGATTGAAACTGACCTTAGTGAGTCAGATAAGAACAATGCACCTCTTCCAGGCTCAATAATTACTGTGTATTTGTTGCAGCAAATTTCCTTCTTTCTTCCCTGTGGGTCAGAGGAATTTATTGCTGTTCTTCACTTTCTATGTCTTCTCTGTAAACATTCATTGCCATATTTTCAACACTGAATTATGCACTAAGATTCCAGCAGAATCTTAAAAATTCAAATTTACAATTGACTTAAGCTTCTTATTTTTATTTTGTTTGCTTTTTTTTTTGAATTTATGTCTCTTCACCATATACATGCATTATTCTTATGTCATTTCTGGAGAATTTTAATATACCTGCTGGGTAAATTCTATCAACTAGAATTTAATTCTCCACTGGTGTCATTCCTCACTCTATCTGTCGGATCCAACGCTGGCTATTACTGAATATCCTTGTAGTTCATCGTAGCTTACTCTGAAGTATTATGCATAAATTTTAACTCCTGAAAATTAAAACACAAGTATATTCTCATGACAGAACTATTCCTGGTAGGCCCCAAGATCAAGTTCTTCTGTCTAGAAACAAGAATTTAAAAATGTTCAAAAATAAGTTATTTTTTTGCCCTTTTGCTTAATTGTTTATTAAACATGAAATGAGAATAATCTAGCTTTGTCACTGATTGGTATAAATCAACTCTATTCCACTTACAAAGGTAAGTGGAAATATTAGAGACTGGAGAATTTAATACTTCCATTCTTCAGGTAAAGTTCATATGAGAAAAAAATCTTAAAACAGATTTTTCTATTGTTAACTTACCATTTTGTAATGAAAGACAATAAATATTAATTATCTTTGATCTTGTGGTACAAATGCCAACTTGACTGAACACATGATCTGGTAGGGTCCACAGTATACACTTATTATTAAAGTCTAATATGCTTTGAAAATAGAATGCAATCTTTGAAACCCAAAATAACAATATACAGCATCAGACCTGGAGACCCTGTAGGCCTATATATACTTTAGAAAATTTGATTGTAAAGATCAGTATGATGTAAGCCTCAGATATTAGTGTTTATAACAATGGTGTGATGTAAGAAGGGTTCTATTTGTGCCATGAGAAGTTGGATCAACACATGCTAATCCTTGGGTATAATCAAGGAAACAGAACAAGCTCAGGCATGGTGTGAATGAATAGAACTCTAGATTTAAGAATCTTCAAGTGGCCATCACTGTTTGGTTCTTGGACAGTGCATTTAATATTTAGTATTTAGCATTGACACAAGAAGGACAGATCCTATTGGACTCGCAGAGTTCTGCTGTTTTTTTCTCCTTTGTTTACAGATTTCTATCAGATGTTATACTGCCTTCCCGAAAGTGGTGGCACACACCTTTAATCCCAGCACTTGAGAAGCAAAGGCAGGCAGATCTCTGTGAGTTCAGGGCCAGCCTAGTTGACATAGCAGGTTTTATACAAGCCAAGGCCACACAAAGAGACCCTGTCTCTAAATAGATAAATGAATGTTATACAATCTGACATTTGTGAAACAAATTGTAGTTTGAAAATGTCAGGTACACTCTGAAACAACATTTAATTATTTTAAAGAGCCACATATCTTACAATAGCAAAGTAAAGATCACATAAGATATGGCATATCAAATTATTTGTTACTGGAAAATTATTTGACAAAAAGACCCTGCTCCTGTTAATTCCTAAGCAATGTGTAAAAATTTAAAATTTAATGGTGGGACAACAATGACTAATGTGAATGTACTTGGTACAAAAGGGCAAGGATGAGGTTTGCACTTACAGTTTCTACATCAATTGACCAAAGGATAAATATCAATCACATGTGATTGGAACTAAGAACATAAAATTACCAAGAACTCCAATTATCTACTGCAACATATTTAAATGAGACTTTGGGTATCTAAATAATGATCTCAGTGGATTCAAGGTAGGCTTTTAATGGGTTGTGATATGGTGCTTGTTTTTAGGTGTATGATGGTCAGATGTACTTGATGAAAAGAATGAGCTGAAAAGTGCAGGCCCTGGCAATCACAATCATGTGCAGAGACATCCTGACATCCCAGGTGCCCATCAGTCCATAACTGTGACCATGGGGTCCTAGGGTACTGGGTCCAGAGGACGGCTTGTAGCAGCACTTCCCTGTCTTCGGATACATGTGTCAACACTGCCTTGTATCAACTCTTGAGATGTGAGCTTCTGACTCTTCTCCACAGGACTGCCTGCAGATGGTCTGCTGACCTCGCGATACCTCTCACTGTGCCCACGTCACTCACATCTGTGTCACTCATAACCACTTGACATAAGTAACTAAAAGGGGGAAAGAATTATGTTGGCTCCTATTTGCACAGGCTTCAGGACCTGTTCGTTTAGCCCAGTATCTTGGGAAGAATATCGTGATGACAGTGGCAGAGGAGAGCATTCATCTCATTGTGGCTAGAAAACATAGCCAGAAACAGGAAAGATCCAGGGCAGACTGCCACTATGGATGTGCTCCTAAAGAACTGCTCCCTCCAGCTAGACCCCATCTCCTGAAGTTTTTCTAATCTCCCCAAATTGTCTTAATAGCTGGGGAATAATTCAATATGTAAGTATGTGGGAAATATTTCATACCCCAGCTGAAACTTCCCCCTTTTGCTTATTTCTCTATAACACTATTAATATTCGTTCTAAAGGAAAAGAGAAAAGAAAAGACTTGTTGGGATTTTTGTCTTCAAAAAATTCACAACATCATAGCTTTGGATGCTGTGATTGCTCCATGAATATTCATTAAATTACAAAATGGATAAACAATGGATTGTGTTTATTAATCTTGATTAGTTAGACAATAATTATCATTTAAGATGCATTTGAAGAAAAACATAAACATCCATATTAAATAAGAAACTGTTGAAGGCATGAGAAAACTTAAGCCAATAATGATTACCTATAAAAATAGGAGTGAAATATTTTATAATAAAATTAAAATGTGAACAATCTAATACATTCAACACTTCCAGAAAATGCTTCAGTTGAAAGATTGGTGAATCTACCATATAATATTATTTAGCAAGAGAAGAGAATGAAATAGTAGTTTATCTTTACTCTTGTCTTGTCCAACAGTCCTCTTACCTGAAGAAATTTAATTCATATTAAAAAATGAATTTCCAAAATTAGAGAAAGATTAAATATGAACATATATTACTGTTTAAAGCAGTATCTGAAAATTTGTAGAAACAATATTTAAGCATATAGGTCTCTGAACACAAACACAGAACACAGTTACATAGTCATATTATATTCCCCCCAAAATACACAGCTTCAACATCACACAAGAATTACAAGCATAAGACAATGCCTACAAAAATTTTAGAATATTTGTGAGTTTAAAATGTCAAAGACAATACTATATTTAAAGAGAAAACAAAACTTTGATGTCTCCAGAATCTGTTTCAGGATCAGAGACATTTGTCAGCAAAGACATACCTGGGCCTGGCACTGTAGAGAGATTAAGAGACCAACTTTTTTGTGCTACATAGCACCCTGTTTTTAAGTACATCACAAAACAGCTTCTGGGAGCAAGTTTGGCATTATCTAGAATCAGAAGCAAAATACATAGTTTCAATTAAAACAGGGCAAAGGGAGAAATCTTGTGAACTCTGATACCCAGCTAGGCTTCCAACACAGGAGGGAGTGATAGGACCTTGTGCAAAGATTAAACTCTTTATCCGTCTAACACATGGAAGCTCTCATGTTACAGGATACCACTATGTACTCTGATCACCATTCAGGGTAACACCCACAAAATGTCTCAGTATTGTGAGCACTCAGAACACAGTGGGTGTCTCCTGCCAGAAGACATGCTGGGAACTGTGTATGCAGAGTCATATCTTTAAGATCTTAAAGTACTGCACTAATCACAGGCCTGACAGGTTTCTACTCTAAGAGCAAGGGGTGGGGAGAGGAGCAGAAACAGAGAACAACAAGACTGCCCCAGCCTCCACTCTCTGCTTCCCAATACTGAGACATTTGCCCTATCAAGGCTTCAGAGTATTCCTGTATCCTTCTCTCAGCCCCACCATTTTGATTACGGCATACATTAATGAACCCATCTACGTAAGTGTAATGATTCTCTGAACTCACTGAAGGCTTAATCAAATAGGCTCTGCACCAGAAGCTTTCAGTGTGTGCGTGGCTCAACTCTCCTGGCTGCTCTCCCACGATAATCATCCTCTGCTTCTTCGGTTTTGTCCAAGGTGCTACTACCATGCATTCCCCTTCATTGGTCTTGCTCCCTGCAGTGCACCCTTCCCTAGGCATCTCTTTTTAAAAAACAAACACAAAATAAATAAAAACTCAGAAAAACATAAAAAAGGAAAAATGTATATGACTGATAAGACAACTAACAAAGTATTGTAAAACAAAAACTGGAAAAATATTATTGACTTTGTTTTGTGTTGGTAATTACTAGTGGAGCATGAGGCCTGCCCTGATTAACATACCCAGTGAGATACACTGAAGAGAATTAATTTTTCCTTTGCCAGGGAAAATCAGTTTTAGATAAGTCTTTACTTAGGGGTTGGACCCCATTTCCACTTTCCTGTCTCAATGCTGAGACCTGGACTGGCTTGAAGCTGCACAGGCCCTGCATGTGCTGCCACAGTCTTTGTGATTTCATATGTGCATCAGTCTTCTCGTGGCAGCCATCCCCTCTGGATCTTAGAATCTTCCTGCCTCCTTTTCTGCAGAGTTTCCTGAGCCCAGAGTGGAGGGGTTTAGTGAAAACATCGTATCTACTAGTGAGTGATCCAAACTCTCTCACTTTCTGAACCTTGCCTAGTTTGGGTCTAGGTGTTAGTTCCCATCTATTGTAAGAAGAAAGGTTCTCTAATGATGGCCAAGCAAGGAACTGATGTATCAGCATAAGAGAATGTCATTAGGAGTCATCTTGTTTCTATGTTCCTTCAGCAGAATAATATCCATGGAATTTACCCTAGACCAATGGCCGATCTGGTCCTAAGATTTTTGGCCTTCCCAGCAGTGTCAGGCATGGATCTTATCTCTTGGACTGAGCCATAAATCTGACCAGAGAGTAGTTGTTTACTTCCACAACATTTGTGGCACTATTGTAACAGCATATGTCACAAACAGGTCATTGCGGTAGGTAATAGCATTCATAGCTAGGTTGGTGGGAAGGGTACCTTCCAGTACCATAAGCAATAACCAGGAGAGTGCAGGCTCAAGCTAGGCACCAACTTTATGTAATGTCGTCAATTCATGAAGAGTAACTAATAGTCTTGGCAATACCCTGAGATGTTTGGGGGTTTACATGGGGTTCATTTGACTAACAACTCAGTTAGATGTAATCTATTCCTGGCATTGGAGGCTTCAATTGGTGGCATAAGGTTATCTAGTTTGGTAATGTCTCTCCCATTACTTTCTGACTCCATTTATATTCTTTTTCATATATGTATATTTTTAAGGAAGCTTCTGCAGTAGACTTCTATATGGCTACCCTTCAATTGGCCATTAGCCTTAGTTGTCCATCTCCATATTTCCTCTCTTGTCCCTCTCTGCCACCCCTTTCCCATTTAATCATCCCATTGCAGTTTACCTCAGTCTCTCCACAAAAATATATTTTATTGCTTCTTCCTTGTGAAATCATCTCCTCCCCTTTAGATCCTTACTGGGTACTTAACCTCTGTGGCTATATGTATTGTAGCACACATATTAAAGGCTTAAAAGCCAATGTCCACATATAAGAGAATATATAACATATCTTTTGTGGGTTTATGTTACCTCACTCAGAATGATGTTTTTTTCTAGTTTCATCTATTTTTTTGTAAATTTCATAATTTCTTTTTTAACAGATGGATAATATTTAATTGTTTAAATGTACCACATTTTCATTATTCACAATTTCATTGAATTAACATTGGATTCTAGTTTAGGCAATGCCATTCAAAGACAATAAAGTGAAAATTCCCTAAAAAATACCAAGGTTAGCCAGATAGTGGTGGCGCACACTTTTAAACCCAGCACTTGGCAGGCAGAGCCAGGTGGATCTCTGTGAGTTCGAGGCCAGCCTAGTCTACAGAGCGAGATCCAGGAAAGGCACCACAGCTACACAGAGAATCCCTGTCTCGAAAAAACATTATATATATATATATATATATATATATATATATATATATATAAAACAAAGTTTATAAAATGACAACATGAAGGATGAAGGCCTGCTCTGGTGTAATGGAAATTAAGCATTTCTTTAAAATGGGAAGTCTATGATTTAAAGGCAAAAAGAAGTCATTAATAATAATAAGGATAATTCTTTAACAGATGCTTAACTTAGTGGATTTTAAACTAGATGTAATATGACAAATGAGGATACCACTGAACTTAAAAGGAAAATTAGTATCTTCATTTAAGGTTGTAATAAGGGGTTAAATCATATATATCCACAAAATGACATTTTTATAGAAAAAGATTAAATAATACAGAAATAGTGCATTGCATTTGCTTTCTGTTGCCATGTAGGCTAATTCAGGTGTTAGTATGCTTTGGAGGAGATTGTGAAACATTTCAACCCACCTTTAAGTCTTTTGTAGTTACTGTGATGTTATTTGAATTTTCACAGACATTTTCTAGTACAATAGATTATTTGCAATAAATTTTTGCAGGCATTGTATTCATTTGTCTACTGTAACAGAAACAAATTTAGCATTATCTTTAATTAAATATATATCCTTTTTTCTTTTCTCATCTAACTTTGGTGGTTGTATCCCAGTTTTGCAGAATCAGGGACCGATTCTTACTTTGATGCTTTGTAAATGTGAGTATTCAAGCCACAGCAGGGACTTGGCTCTGGCGTGACCTTCCTGTCATGTCTGTGCAGCTACTACTGGAAAAAACTGAAGTTGAGTGCAGCGTGCATTCTTCTCAAAGCCACAGCCAGACAATTGCAAAGAGGCCATTTTGCATATATTGAAATTAGCCATCAGAGGCCACAGCTGGCTGTGAGGGAAGCAGCTGGGCAGCCATCTGTCCTACAGAAGAGAAAACATGGTGATAATGCTTCTTTCAGGAAACTGGCACCATTGCCAAGCAACATCAGAATTATTAAGGATGTATTTTTCCATGCTTTCTTTTCCAGATTTTTTTTGTAGTAGTAATCATCATACAGCCCATAAACATGTTTAAAAGAGAACACAGGGAGATAAAAGATTCCATTTGTAGATTAGTCAAGGAATAACAATATCAACTTTCTGTAGATGTTTACTTCCCAAACCAAGTGAGCATTTTAAAGATAATCTCACCCCAGGCAATGACAATTTCTCCATCCAGTTGAACCTCTGACTATGCTGACTGTGCAATATGGATGCACAGTACTTAGTTTTCATATATTGGGGTGTTATTCTGTTTAATTTTTTGTCAGCTTGGCACAAAGTACAGTCATCTGGGAAGAGGAAAACTCAATGGAGAAAATACCTTCATCAGACTAGCTTATATGCTGGTCTGTAGGGGCAGTATCTTGACTAGTGATTGATGTGGATGGCCACAGCCAACTGTGAGCTGTGCTACTCTTGAGCAGGTGGTACTTGGAGGTAACTGAACATGACACAGGGAGGCAAGCCAGTAAGCAGGGTTCCTCTATAGTTTATGCTTTGGTCTTGTCCTGCTTTAATTACTGCCTTGCCTTCCACCAATAATAGACTGTTACCAGGGCGTGTAAGCCAAATCAGCCCTTCCCCCAGGTTGCTTTTGGCCAGTGCTTTATCACAGTCTATTGATAAAAAAACAAACAAACAAACAAACAAAAAACTAAAACATATGCACAGATGTTCATACACAGAACACACAAATGGTTAAAATGTCCTCCTATGTTTAGTGCAATAGTTGTTTAAAAGAAAAAGTAAGCAGATCGTTAGTTTGTGTGGTTAAGTATTTCATTGTCTATAGCTCTTAGCAAAGTTGAAATTGGAAACCTTTTCCAAAATGACTGAAAAAGAGTAAAAACTTTTAGCCAATTATAAATACCCCAAAGTGCTTTGGTTCCACTACTTTATTCCTTCTCATAGACCGTTCCCAAATACGATACTTCAGCATACCCTGGTCAGTGTGCAGAATAGTTTCTGTCAACTTGACGTAAGATAGAATCACCTGAGAAGAGGGAACTTCATTTAAGGGATTGTTCTCATCATAATTGTTTGTCAGGCATTTTATTGATTAATGATTGATGTAATAATTCTCAGTCCATTATGGGAGGTGCCATTCCTAGAAAGTGGTCCAGGGTTGTATAAAACTGCAAGATGAGGAGGTTTTTTTGTTTGTTTGTTTGTTTTAACATAACCTCTGATTCACTTCTTGCCTCCTGATTTCTGCCCTGAGTTCCCACCCTGACCACTCAGTGATGGAGTGTGATCAGGGCATTTAAGCCAAATATACCACTACTTTTCCAAATTGCTTTTGGTTATGGTGTTTTTCACAATAATATAAAACAAACTATGGTACCCATTAAGGACAGTGCCTGAATTGTTGCCAACCAAAAAGTTTCTTTTTTTTTTTGTTTATATGTGAACTCTTTATGTAGTGCAGGATGGTTTCAGAATCATGATTTTACTTAGTCTTTCAAGTGTTTGATTTGTGGACATATTTCTCTTCTGGGTTGTATGCCAATTTCTTTATTTCTGTGTTCAACACAGGATTTTGGTAATTGTGCTGACATTCTCTATGTTTTGGGAGCTATAAATACAAGGAAATATAACACCACCATGTTCATGCTCTCTCTCTCTCTCTCTCTCTCTCTCTCTCTCTCTCTCTCTCTCTCTCCTCTCTCCCTCTTTCTCTCTTTTTTTCTCTCGTTTGCTAATTTTGAGACATCATTTAGCCAGACTGACCTCAAATTTTCTGTAATCTAGGATGCATGTGAAAACCTGAAGCCTGCTCTATCACCTGAATGATAAAATTACAGATATTAAATATATGCCATAAAATCCAGTTTATGCAGTGCTGGGGATTGAATCCAGGGTTCTGAGCATGACAGGCAAGCATTCCACTAACTGAACAGAACCCAACATTATGGAGTATTTTAAAGAAATACATACAAAACCCTGCTATTTTAAAAGGTATTCTTGTATTGTAGAAAAATGTTAAATTCAATAATGTAATCTCATACTAAAGCAAAAAATCTGCACTGACAAAAATTCTTAAATATTTCATTTTTGTAACTCTAATAGGAGATAGTGGAATGTTGTCACTTTTTCAGTGAAAAGTGAGCAACAATGTATTCCTCTTTATGATAAGACTGAAAATACAAATTGATGTTTTAACTGTTGTCATGGAGTTGAAATCCCGAATAACTGAAGATGGCACCTTTCAATGAACCTTATATACAGTCCAAAACTCAGGATGAATATGTAGCATGAATCTTAAAGTGTCTTATTAATAAAATCAAACCCAGAGCCAGGTATTGGGGTGAACACTGAATGATCAGAGAGACAGAACCAGCCACAGCTATCTCACCTCGCCAGATCCTCAGCTGGTCTTGTTTCCTCAGACTGGAGGCCTCTGAGTCCTCATCCAGAATGGGTCTCAGCTGAACTGCTGCTCAAAAGCCTGAATGCTTAACCAGGCCAAATGCTTAACCAGGCCAAAAGCTTCTAGTTTCTGGCCCTCACGCCTTATATACCTTTCTGCTTTCAGCCATCACCCTCTGAGATTAAAGGCTCACTCCCTGGGATTAAAGGCATGTGTCACCATGCCTGGCTCTTTCCTATGTGGCCTTGAACTCACAGAGATCCCAGATGGATTTCTGCCTCTGGAATGCTAGGATTAAAGGTGTGTGTGTGTGTGTGTGTGTGTGTGTGTGTGTGTGTGTGTGTGTGTGCCACCATTTTCTAGCCTCTGTATCTAGTGGCTGTCTGTTCTTTGACCCCAGATAAATTTATTAGGGTACACAATATTTTGGGGAATACAATACCACCACATGAATATATAGAAATAACCTCAGAAGAATCTTCCTCAAAACTCAAAGCTGGAGCTGGGGAGATGACTCAGTAGATAAAGCAACTGTCCCATAAGCTTGAGGACTTTTATTTGGACCCTCATACCACACATAAAGCCAGAAACAGCAGTATGACCTGTAATCTCGATGATCTTACATTAGGTTGGGAAATAGAAGCAGGAGAATCCCCAGATCACAGGCAGATAGATTATCCTGGTATCCACAGTGGTTAAAAAAAGGAGAAAACAGTGATTGACACTGAGTTCCACACATGCAGCCTGGCACATGTGTTCCCACAAACACGTGAACAAACATGCACATATACATAATGTTCATGATCTCCAGGATTAAAGAAAGAAAAACGAAACAAAACACAACAACAAACCACCTCAGTACCAGACACATTGGTATAAAATGCACAAAGCTCCCAGAAAGAAACGTGAGTTCAAGTTTTTAAAGAATAATTTGTGGGTCACCTTTGGAAACAGAAGATGAATATTTCTCATGGAAAACGATGGAATCTACAACATACATGTTTTTCTGCAAACTGTTTAGTATTTAGAAGAGCAACATGGCAAATGGCGATGTAGGAAAGTTATGTCATGAAATAATAGGTGTAAAATCACACTATTATCTAGATCACTTCAGAATTTAATTGTACTCAAAAGCTCGCCAGAAGCATGTTACCTGAAATTTGCTTTATTTCATCAAAATCTAGACTATGATAATTTAAGTACATGCACCTGTAATGAATTTTAGAACATTAGCTTACAGATTTTTAAATGAGTAAAATTATAGTACACAGAAATTTCAGCAACTTTAAAATAGCATATTTTGTCACTTTTTGATATGATATTAGCATACGTCTCTTACAGTGTTATTTGTTATTCTAGTGAGTGAACATGTTATGATATTTTCAGTGTTCCTTCATGAAGTTATAAATTACAGTCAATATTCTCCAGTTTTGCACATTTCTTTGATGTTCATGTTTGAGATGTCCTCCATGCAGGCATTTGGGAGACCTTAAGTCTACACAAAGAACTTCAGGCACTAAGGAGTGCTGAGATTGGGAGTAATCATTTTCTCTGAGGAAGACCACACCAGTTGACTATTTAATAACAAATGATTAGCCCGAAAAGCATACATATAAGGAACATTATACAGACTGCTCAGGATGATATGTGTGTGTGTGCGCGTACGCGCGCACGTTTGTGTGTGTGTGTATGCCTTTGTGTGTGTGTGTGTGTGTGTGTGTGTGTGTGTGTGTGTGTGTGTATAACAGCCATTAATGAAACAAGAGGACATAAATTTGAAAGAGGGTATGTTGGAGGGTTTGGAGGGAAGACAGGAAATGGGATAATACTGTAATTTTATTATAATCTCAAAAATAAAAGGAGTAAATAATAATCAGTTTTTCTAAAGGGTCAAAGAGCAGAGTGTTCATACTCACACAAACGCTCCCTTTTCTCCTCTTCTCTCTCCTTCTCTCCTGTTAGTGTCTGATCTGGTTTATTTCACTTAATATGGTGATAGTATAGTATAAGGAAATATAGGGAACATCACATAGGCATAGTCAAGAACTTTGTGTTAAGAGCCCCGGTGGGTTAGTATAAAAAATGCCAAGAATAACAAATGGGATTACATGGAACTGAAAAAATCAGCACTCCAGAAAGAAAAGAAAACTATGTGAATAGAGACACAGCCTACCGAAGAAAAGAAAAGTCTTTGCTAGCTATACATCTAACAGAAGATTAATACCTAGAACTTACGAAAAATTTTAATTACAATTAGAAGTAAGAGGAGTAATTTACTCCTGATGCACTGCTTGCTAGCATAAGTGGATATAATTTTTGAAATTTTGCAATTTAAATGTGCATATTTTCTCTTTTGATTGACTGGCTTTAAACTTTACATTAATTGAATCCTTAATATTTGATATCAAGCACTGTGATTTGTGAGTAGATTTTACTGAAATATTCTTAGACTCAACATGCAGTGATCATTGAGTATCTTTGTAGCTTATTTAATAACCAAAGAAATGAATGGATGCATAAGATCTAATAATTTTTCAGGTTTAACATAAATTTTTACTTTACACATGTATACTAAATTTTAGAAATCTGATATATATATATATATATGGTACTATTTTCTATAACTAAGATACTTTTAATGTTTCTGAATATGAAAATATATTTGTCTATTCTTATAGATAGTAAGAAAACAGAAAAAGGGACCAAGTCCATTGTGGTGGTTTGAATGTAATTGCCCACCGTAATCTCATAGGGAGTGGCAGTACTAGGAGGTGTGGCCTTGTTTGATGAAGTGTGTCACTGTGGGGACAGGCATTAATGTCTCTTTTGCTCCAGCTTCACTCAGTAGGACACTCAATTTACTTCCTATTGCCTTATGATCAAGATGGAGCCAGCACCAGGTCCGCCTGCATGCCGCCATGCTCCCCACCATGATGATAACTGGACTGAACCTCTGAACTGTAAGCCGTCAACCTCACAAAATGTTTTCCTTTTTAAGAGTCTCCATGGTCACAGTGTCTCTACACAGCAATAGAAACCCTAACTAAGAGATCCATATATTTTATAAATAAGAAGATTTTGTGCATATAACAACATGTACTCTATTTTTAAAACAATAATTAAAAGCTGAACAAAGAATAATGTCAGCATAAACAAGATCTCTAACTGAGACATTGTAGTTTCTCTTCATTTTATTGATTATTCTATCATTGTGAAAAAATAAATAACAATTCAAAAACACATACTTTTTTCATAAACATTCTGAATGATTCAAAACTAAAAGTGAAAGACTAGTTCTATACTGAACAGCAGTCAAATCTGTCAAATACGATCCAGTGTTGTGGACTTAGAATATATACAAATTAGGTAGAATTTCATTTCCATGCAAAAATCTTGCTATAGGCAGGTTAATGGATAAGTAAATCAGTGTTTGTGCCATGGGAGAGCAATAATTACCTCAGAAAAGTACTGAATGAATGAGCTATGGGATTTCAGGGGTGAATTATAATGTATTTGGAAGGAGCTAATCCAAGAAGGCTAAGTACTGTTTCAAGTCAACAAAGTAATGTTTGTAAGTCACAGTAATGGAGACAGTGAAAAATCAGTGGTTGTTGGAAGCACAGACAAGGAGTGGAATTATAAAGAATAAAGGACATTCAGGAGAGTGAAAGCATCCTGGGTCATAGTAATATCCTGGGATACTGTATCACACAGGTTTCTCATCCAGAGTCCATTCTGATGTAAGCTCATGGTTTGCTAAATTTGTGTATATGTGTGGATCACAACAGATAGAGCTGGATGGTGTAAATATTGAACCCACAAGAAGATGTTTCTGTGTTCGTGAAGCAGGAAATATATGGAAAACCTGAAGATTATGCGCAGGGTGTTGAGTATCTGAAGATGATCAGAACACAGGGTGAAAGTAATTAAACTGAAGATTTTCACAGTCCTAAGCAAACACTCAGGAGAACCCACAAGCCTGACACAAGGTTCCTTTCTTTCTTTCCCAAACTAGTTCTTCTGTTGACAATTAGATATTAGATCACTGCAGAACTGGAGTGGTTTTCAGTTTCAGTTTCAGTGGTGATCTGCAAGAGGCCATTAGGGAACATTTAAATAGAGACATCTGACAAACAAATCATGAAAAACAGTGCTCGAATTTAAATGTTCTCCCTAGAGCTGTGTCGAGAGTATGTAGGGAAGTAGCTCAGGTCACAAAGACAGAGATTAAGTGATGTTCTAGAAAGCATTTGTCACTCATACTATACACTCTAGGAAATTAAAAGAAATACACAAACCCGACTCCAGTGATCCAATCAGGATTGTCTGTGGAGAAAGAAGAAAGAAGGTGATGGACAGTGTAACATCTTGGCAATAGCAGAATATGTGCAAAGGCTATAGTGACACAGAAACTGCATTAGATCATGATATGATAACGAAAAACTGCAAACATATGAAATCATGTAAAAGGCAATGAAATATGCTTTTAATAATCTGAAAGTGGTAAAAAAAAAAAAAACTTTCAGAACGAAATATTCCAGAATGCAGAAGAGTAAGGGTAAAACTTTCTAATCATTTGACTGTGGGTAAAGTTATACAAAAATCATACTGGGGTAACTCTGCAATCTTCCTTGCTCATTTTACAAATGTGCAACAATCCAATAAACTTAAAAAAAAAAAAAACCAAGTACTATAGTATTAAAAGTCACAGCCAACCTAAAATGCTTCAGTTTGGGTTATTTCCTCTAGCTTTATCTATGTAAAGAAAACTGCACCACATTTTAAATGTGGAAAATTTGAGGAAAAAATATATTTTGAAAATAACAGAAGTATTTTATACAGAAAATGGACATCTATTAAGATATAGATGTAGAGATGATAGATAGATATAGATAATAAGACATGTAAGGCTATGAAGGCAGTTACCAATATTAGAATGACCCAATTAAAACAGTTTATTAGCTTAGCTTTATAGCAGCATAATAAAATTGTTTGGTCATATACACAGTGCACAGTCAGTGTGTTTCATGGTATTTCACTTTCAGATTTCTCAGCTAACCTTAGTAATCTTGTAATTCAGGGTCATTTATTTGCAATGTGATTATAGCCCCAACAACAATTTTCAACTAAGTGAAGTTTCATATATTGATGAAAGTAATTATGATACCTCGGCCAGTGTATTGCTGACATGAGCAAGGCCATGCCGAGGACTCCAGTGTCTCAAACTCTTGGGAGTGGCAAAGCCTTTCCCTATATGAGCAGGCTCAACAGAAGACGGAGCTTTTCTGTGGGATCCACGTGGGAACAACCAATGACAGTGTCTCTGGGATGTTCACAGCCTGAAACTCCTTGCCTACCGACACCTTCTCCTGACACTAGCCTATCCCGTCCCCATAAAAAAGGCTGGTTTGTTGGTGGTAGTAGGTGTGGCTGCACCCGAGTGAACACCCTTACAAAATCCTGGCTCTGCTACATATGTGTCTTTTCCTTCTTAATTCCAGGACCTAATTCTAGGAGGAAATGCTAGTTTATCTGTTTTTAACTGTGATTGTGATGTTGCTAGTTGCTTCAAGTTCATGCTATGGTGTTTTCTCTGCTACAGTAGATTGCATCCTGGAACTGCACACTCAAACTCTTTTGTCCTCTAAATTGCCTTTTGTGTGCATATTTTATCACAGCACCAGGAGTGAATCTAGTCCATTTAGCCTCTGGACCTGCCTTTGTGGAACTTCCTGGATTAGGTTGAATGAATTGGGAAGACCTGGTATATGTGAGTAAGACCCACATGTGCCCAGATACAAAGAAGTCTGAGGGAAAAGCTGGTTTTCATTTTGCTTTGCTTACTTACTTCTACCTTTTATATGAGTTAGGTCATTGACCCTGCTGCTACTACTGCTGTTCTTCATTGGCATCAAGAGCCAGTTTCCTCACCTTCCAAATGCAGACTGGAGACCATTGATTCTCTAGATATACTCTTGGCCTTAAGTGCCATATGCAGATGACCTAGGCTCATGAACTAAGCACGCATTGGATCCTCAGCCTCAGCAGTGCGAAGTGAGCCAACATCAAACTACTTTGACTATATCTTGCAAATCAGTCTAATAGATCCTTTTTATATATATTTATATATATCATTCTATAAGTTCTGTTCCTCCAGAGGACCATGAATAATAGTTAAGTGTGTATCTTTACTTGTGTAGAGATAATACATGCTTCATGATTGTTTTATGTTTTGCCTATCCCTGTTCTTATCATTTTATAAAAACTGGTTTTTGCTTTCAAAGAAAGCCATGTATATAAATTGCTGGAACAACAAAAAAATAAAATGCATATTTCCTCACAGATGATCCATTACTGTAAAATTAAAACCAAGCCAAGAAGAAAGAATATGTAGAGATATCAGTATGTGTTTTTCTCCACGTGACACAGGGGAGTATGGAATGGCAATGTGTTACTGGCTTTGCAAAGATTATGAGATGATATCTGTAACCAGAGTCTTTTCTGAAAAAGCAGTTATCAATCGAGAAGTACAGTTACAATGTCTATTTGTATTTGACAAATTTTAAAGAAAATAGTCTATCATTTATCTTATCTATATGAGTCCAAAGGTACATATCCTTTTATCATAACTAAGTAATATTATAACTATCTAGTACTCAACTACATCAAAGACCCCAGAAGGATATAACATTATCTGAGTAAACAGGAAGAACATTGCAAGTAACTTCCACAATTCTAGAAATGAAAAGACATTTGGCTGCCTGGACAGTCACCCTAATTCCTCTGCAATGTTGGGGCATCCATCTTAAGCCTACAGGCCTGGAGTCTCTGGCAGAATTTTTAGTAAAGCAGGAAATTTGAGGGACTGTCCTGCCTATTTTGGAAAAGTTCATCAGTTACTTTCCTCTGTGTCCTTCAGTGTCTTCTGTGAAGCAAGAACCTGAAGGACCATCCCTCCTTGTTTCGGCTGTGTTCAGTGGTCATTTACCTATAGATCCTGCATGTACAGTTTTTGCAACACACTGTCAAGCAGTCCAGGCAAGAGTAGTTTCTTACCCAAGTGGCTATCCTTGCCACATCAAAAGCAAACTCCATAAGAGTTTCTTCAATGCCCATCATCTTCTCTGAAGAGAACTGGTGCCACCAGGAGCAGATGTGTCTTATTGTCATGAAAATCCCTAAGTTAACAAAAAAAATTAAATTCATATTCTATAGATCCTTGAAGTATTTGAAGACCATCTATCTAAAATATATCTCTATATGATCCTGAAAACATACCTAATATATGTACAAATTTAATTGTATAGATGACTACTAACCTATGTTTTTTATTTATACATTGCAGTTTTAAGTGAAATGCATAATCACAATACCCCGAACAAGAGTAGAGACATATTATACAGTGTAGCAAAATTAATTTTAAATTTGTATCAGCATACTAAAATCCATGGCAATGCAAAATATCTGAGATTATTAGTTGTCTTTTCATCCTATATTCCTGTATTCCCCTAAATCATAACAAACATCCATAACCTATCAAATAACCAAAGACCGCCCACACACCCCAACTCTTGAGAATGTGGGCATAGTTTTCTCCATACTGCTTCCTGCTGTCTGTGGGCCAAGGCATCCCCAGGGGTCCCTGAGAAAATTTTGAGATAATGGTCAAGTCCTGGGAAGACCAGCAGTAACCTTTGTTGATAGATATGACCTGTCAAGTGTCAGGAGGTCTCCCTTGATCACACCTGGTCCATATTAACCTGGAAAGAATCCACAGTCTCATGTTTACTGTGGAAACAAAAGAAAGACCACTTTTCCAAAGCAATGCATCTTTTAAGTTCCATTTTACATTTTTTGACTTTTCTTTTAAAGTTCAGGCATTCTTAAAATGCCAGTCCCTCTGTCAATCCCACGTCCTTCGGCAGCTATTGTCTGTTTGTCAGCATTTAAAACATTCAAAATCAACACAGTAACATACAGCATCCAAATGCTCCATGTGTTTTTCATCTTTATGTGGCTTTTCTTTAATTACTTTATTTTTTAAGGACTTTTTTTTGCCCCATTTCTTTTCTTGCCCAAGTCTACATCTATTTTTAAACACACTGTAACCCTTTTAGAGGTTTTTTTATTTTTATTTTTTCTATATCTGTCCTTATTGTGTATCTGTAATCCTTTTCAAACCAGGAGAGTTTTTAAATGGCTAAGTGGGCCTGGCCAGCAGCTTTGGCAGCTGCCTGGACCCCTGCTCAGCTTTCTAACACGGCAGAGATAGCAATGAGAGTCACACTTACCTCCCAAACTCTGGGAAGCAGTACTAAGTACCGCGCAGCGGTGTTCTTAAGCCCACAGCTGTGCTCTCAAGCCTGCAGTCAGAGGCTGGGAGAAGCCTCTTCGTACTGCAGCCTGTGAAAGACTGCAGAAGTCTCTCACATTGCAGCTGAAGCAAGCTGTGGCCAGGGGATGTGGTTCTGTACCACAGTTTGTAATGAGAGATATGAACTATAAAGCTATTTTTGCCTCCATTTTATGTGTTCTAGAACCCTTTTTTTAAAGCTTTCTTGGGTATTATGTGGAAATTTCTGCCCTATGTGGGTTGGACACAATTTGTAACCAGAGTCCTTTCTGCATCCAGCCTGGTCCCACAGTCACTTATAAAATAATCATTCAGAGGCTTAATATTAATTGTAACTATTTGGCCAAAGGCTCAGGCTGTTTACTAGTTAGCTCTTACATCTTAAATTAACCCATTTCTATTAATCTATGTATTGCCACATGGCCATGGCATTACTGGTCTGCTGGCATGTTGTTCCTTGGGCAGCTGGCTGGCATCTCCTCGACTCTGCCCTTCTTTCCCCCTATACTCCATTTGGCTTTCCCACATAGCTATATTCTTTCTGGCTATAAGCCAAATCAGCCATATTTATCAACCAGTGAGAGCAACACATATCATGTTCTTGACCCAAATGCATTTTATATAAATTAACTGATTAATTATAGTTACATCAAGAGGTTTGTTCAAATTAAAAGTAGTTGTCCAAAATGACTGTGCTATTACTATTAATGAGATTTCTTGTAAGAATACTTGAAAAGACTATAAATAGAAACAAACTTGGTTGAATAGTATAAAACATACCTGTCATTCTAGATGCAAAAATATTATGAAACAATGTTGCTCATTGTTCTGTGTATTATTGAAGAATAGCTACAACACCCAGGCCCAGTAAAACCATTGACTATTATGAGTAG
>CABHPQ010158320.1:0-12171 GCA_902168405.1 Peromyscus aztecus | reverse complement strand
GGCTATTGAAAAAATCTTAAAAGCGAAACAAAACATCTATGTTTGGTTTGAAGCCAGTCTGTGACTCTTTCAGGGGGTACATCCTGACTAGGTGACTGAGACATTGTACCTAAACCCAGCCATTCTTGTTGTCAGATGTATTCTGTCATAATAAGTTCTGTTATATAAACTTGATATCCCATTTTAATTCCTCTTTTGTTTTCCAAGACAGGGTTTCTTTGTGTAGCCCAGGTTGATCGAGAGCTCAGAGATCTGCCAGCCTTTGCCTCCTGAGTGCTGGGATTAAAAAGGTGTGTGCCACCACTAGCAGGATTTTAACTCCTCTTATTAGTATAAAATTAAGATGAGATGAGTTTATTGAGTACTTGGTAGAGCAGGTTGTTCTTCTTCTTTATTATTATTTAAAGAATTTTTCCTACATTATATTTGATCATATTCTTTCCCCTCTCCCAACTTCTCCCAGATTCTCCCCACCTCCCTTACCACCCAAATTCATCCCCCCACCATATTTAAAACAAAACAAAACAAAACCAATAAGTCCAAGCACACACACACATACACACACACGGAGTCCATTTTGTGTTGGCTTGGCCAACGACACATGATCACGGGGCCTGCCCAGAGTGTGGTGGATATACCCAGTGAGACTCCATTAGAGAAAACCGCTTTTCCTTTTTACAGGAGGTATCAACTGCAAACAGCTTCTTCATTCGGGATGGGACTTTGTGTCCACTCCCACTTTCTCAGTGCTTGGATTTTGTCTGGTTTCAGCTTGTGCAGGTATTGTGCATGCTGGCACGGTCTCTGTGAGGGCATGTGTGCATCATTCTGGTGGTGTCTGGAAGACTTAGAGCAGGCTTTTTATTCATCATCTCCCTTAATTCTCAGAATCGACTAATCCTGGGCTGGTGACCATGTTCTACAGGTCTGTTATTGGACTCAGAGGTCGCAATCTGTGTTGAAAGCCACACAAGTATGTCACAGGAGAATTCCTTCTGCTATAGTATAATCTTTAGACATAGATATAATTGCAACTGTGTGATGTTTAGTTTTTTTGTCAACTTGACACAAACTAGGGTGGGTCATCTGGGAAAAGGGAACTTTAATTGAGAAAATACCTCCATCATTTTGGCCAGTGGGTGGCATTTTCCTCATTAATGATTGATATGGAAGGGTCCAGACTACCTGGGCATGTTGTTCTGGGTGGTATAAGAAAGGAAGCTGAATGTGAGCATGGGAGGAAGCCAGCAAGCAGTGTTCCTCCAAGGCTGCTGCTTTAATTCTTGTCTCCAGGTTCCTACCTTGAGTTCCTGCACTGCCTTCCCTGTATGATGTTTGATTCCCTGTATGATAAGCTGTAAGTTGAAGTAAATCCTTTCCTCTCCGATTTACTTTTGGTAACAGAAACTAAACTAGGATATTGTGCTTTGATTGAAATTTTAGGTCATTAAAAACCTCCATCAGCCATGAGCCCTCAGAGATGGCAGAATGCCACAAGATTCCGGCTTTGCTTAGGGCTTTCTCTGACTCCTCTAAAAGGTTCTGCTGCCAGACGTGAAACTTGTTCCTACAGATACTAAAACATTGGTTTCTATGAAGTGAAGGGGTTTCAGAAGGTGCAAACAGGTTCATTTCAGAAATGAAAAAGCAAAGAACTGGAGTCTTTCCCTCCCCTCCCCCCTTTGTCTTTCTCTCTCTGTCTCTCTCTGTGTGTCTCTATCTCTCTCTGTCTCTCTCTGTCTCTGTCTCTGTGTGTGTGTGTGTGTGTGTGTGTGTGCGCGCACACACGCGAGCATGCACATATGGTGGGGTGCACATGCCTGTGTGTCCTCTTGCAGAAAGAGGACATTGGGTGTCCTGCTCTATAATTCCTCACCATATTCTTTGGATAGACAGTCTCTCACTGAACTCGGAGCTAAGCTGGTACCAGCAAGCCCCAACAATCCTCCTATTCCTCCCACTTACAGCCATGCTGTTGCAGGTGCATGCTGGGTGTAGCCAGGCCTCATTTTTTATGTGGGTACTTGGATCTGAATTTGGGTCCTTGTGTTTGTGCAGCAAGTATTTTTATCCATAGCCTTCTCTCTCCAGTCCCAACATCTTACTTGGTTGAGAATGTCTTTGCTGGATACATGCTAAGCTTAGAATGAGTCTGAGAGAAGAAAAGATCTCAGCCTAAGAGACAAGAATACATGACTATTATATTACAATATGGAAATGGACTACGTGAATACATGATACACAATTATTTTGTGGAATCAATGTGATGGGACATGGTGTGGACTCTACCAGCTCCTTGAAAACAGAAGTTTTCCTGAACTAATTACCCAGTGTTCAATTCCTGTCCCACGTCTTCTGCCCCCATATATTGTTGTATCTAGTGACTTGATACAACCATCATAAGAGTCTTACTTTTCTGCAACTGTATTTATAGTTCTTGTGGGTATCCCTCCTGCACCATATTATGGAGCTGTAGGATGAGTGTAAGGGAAGAGACTTGAGAAAATAACAGTACAGGGCCTAGGAGACTCAGCCAGGGTACCACTACAAGCATGTCTTCTGTGGTTTCCAGGAAAAGCATGCTGTAAAAGGCTGCCAGCTAATGGAAAATTGCTGGAAAGTTCATTGCTCATCCATCATCCAATAAGTAATTGCAAGCAGCTCCTTCCTTAGCCTGTGGCTCTGTGTGATCGTGGGATTTGCAAACACTCCTTGAGAGCTTTCTGCTGGAATTCTAAAGCATCAGTCACCATGTAGTTATCCAGTGGCCATGGCTGGATTCCATGGTATGCATTCCCACAGTCAACCTACGCTATGGCCTATACCCTGAAGGAGAAACAAGTTTAAATTGGGGGCGGGAGAAGGGCAGCCAATAAGTAAATGTTTCATGAGAATTTAGTGGCCATGGATAAACAAGTGGTCAGGCAGGAGACAGGCCAGGGTAGATCTATGACGTCAGTGTCTGTAGTGGATGTTGGGTGCACTGTGTAGTTTTCTCTCCAAAAGTCAAGTGCTCATTGCTATGGTTGCTGGAAGTAACCTTCTTCTACCTTTTACCTTTGACAAGGGGCTACTCTGTGTTTCCAAGGGCATACCTCTTACAGGCACAGTCCCATCCCATGGCTGGTGGACACAGAATTAGCACCTTTCTTCAGCCTCAGGACAGCATTCAAGGACTATTCCGGATCCAGAGCTCACTATGTTGTGAGCTGAGCTTATGGCCATCCCCTAGCTCAGCTCCATCCTCCACCTGATTCTGGCTGTCATGTTCCTGTCCTTTCCTATGTGTGTTCACCTCAAGTCTTCAAGACTCTAAATCTTAGTAAACTTCCTATATGCATTCCCCATTTGGAAGCCTGCTTTCCAGAAACTTAGTCCATGGTGATATTGTTGCAAAGCACACATATGACCTTAAGATGCCCTTGGTTAAAACTATGCCTTTCTATCACACTTCAAATCAAGACACTGCAGAGGAACACTCAACATTGCCAAAGTGTCCAATGGGCCTCCCTCTCTAGCCACATTGTGCACTAGTTTGCATTTCACTTGCCTACACTCCAGCACACCAACCTTGCCTCTAGCCCATGGCATTCCTGAAGTATGATGATTGTTTTTAGATGATTAAATGACTGCCTGGGTGAACATATTGAAGAGTTATGATAGGGTTGTCATCTTTCAAGGACTTTCAGTATGTAACTCCTACACACCCTCTAGCTCCTGGATGAACTTCCATTCTTCGAGTAAATTATCTATGACCCTCAGATTATATCAGAATTTATGATTTTGTATGATTCATTTATCGTCCTCTATATCAATGGCCTCTATATATTCCACATTTCTACATGGTATAAGAACTGAATATCAAACTGGACTTTACTCCATTTCCAGGTGGAACATTGGAAATTTCCAAGGGAAGGACTCATGCAGCCTCATCTCATAACTCCCCATATGTCCACCACAGTGCTTGGCCATGGGATGGGCAGAAGGACAGGATGAAGGGAGACAGGAAAAGCCATGGTCCAATGATTAACTAAGGCTTGTAGGGGCAGATTTCATGTAGGAAGTGTCCTTGGATGGGCACAGTTTGGTGGTTGGTAGTTGCATCAAGCTTTCTAAGTAGGAGGTGAGGACTCCTGGAAGGATGCCTCATTGTTCTAGTAACATTTGCTAGAAGGACTATGATTCCTCACCAGGATGCTCTTGTTCCTCAGGCAAAGATTCAGTTTGCTGTACTTATGGGATCACTCATCTGTTCCATTGTTCTTTCTCTAATACTTGTCTTATACCCTTACAGTTTGCCAATGTTGCCCTTGTCCTTTGATATTGTGTTGATTTATTTTTTATGGTGGTTTGCCTCTCTATATAAACTTTAGAATCAATTTGCCAATGTCCATGAAATAACTTGATGAGTTCTTTTTATTAGGATTCATGAGATCTGTAGATCAGATTGGGGAAAATTGACATCTTGGCAATGTTGAGTGTTCCTCTGCAGGCATATAGAATATCTGTGCATGATTTATTTCTTTGCTTTCTTTGATTGAAAATTTGAATTATCCTTACACAGTTTTCATAAATATTTTCTCAGATTTATACCTAATGATTTCACACCAGTGTATTTACATAAATGATATTATGTGTGGTTTTCTGCTTGTTGCCTTGCTTGGTTAGTTGACATGATGATTAGTCCTGTTTGCCAATTTGATTGGATCTAGAGTCAAATAAGAGACAGTCTCTGGGCAGATCTGAGAAGGTATTTTATGCAAGGATTAACTAAGCAGAGAATACCCGAGTGGACAACACCCACTAGTTGTGTTCCAGATACCTGAGCAGAAAGCAGGGGTACTGTTCCCTGCCAGACTTCACTCCTTGTTACCTTGGAGAGTGCATCTACCCTGCTGCTGCTACTGTTCCTGCTGCTTCCATCTTCCACTGACATAAGAACCCACTTCTCTAACCTTCCAAAACAGACTCAAGACCAGTTGCTCTCCAGGAATTCTCCAGGCCTTCAGCATTAGATTGAGACTGCTGAGGTATCCAGCCTCAAGTATGGAGCAAGATGCTAGTTTCCCATGTCTCCAGTGTGCAAACAGCCATTGAACCAGCTAATCCATATAACATAAACCAATAATAAATCCCCTTTGTAATATATATTTATTCTATAAGTTTTGTTATTTTATAGAAATCATGTAGCTCAGGCTAGTTTTAAACTTACTGTATAGCTGAGGCTAGCCTTGAACCCCTGGTCTTTTTGCCTCTATTTCCCCTGTGCTGGGATTACAGGCATGCACCACCAGTTGTGTGCTGGCATATTAGAAAATGATTGACTTACATACATTACCTTAAATACTGCAACTCTGCTATAACTGCTTTAGTTCTCAGAACTTTTTTGTCAATTTGAATTTTCCACATAGAAAATAAGTGATCTGCAAGCAAAACCAATTTTCTTTCTTAATGCCCTTGTGCATATACTTTTTATTTCCTTTTCTAATATCATGGTATTAATTAAGGCTTCTGATAAGATATTTTGAAGGATGGTGGGAGGTGACCTCCTTGCCTTGTCCCTGATCTTAATGATAAAGTTTCTCATGAGTTATCCTGATGTTGGCTAACGATTAGATAGCTATTCTTCTTCTTCTTTTTCTTTCATTTATTTTGTCTTATTTGTTTTGTGACCTGAGACAGAGGTTCAATATGATGGTTTGAACGATAAATATCCCCCATAGTTGAAAACATTTGAAAACTTGGTCACCAGATGGTGGTGCTGTTTGGGTAGGTTTAAGAGGTGTGGCCTTGCTGGAGCAAGTATGTCACTTAGGGCAAATTTTGAGAGTTTAAAGACTCATGGCATTTCTAGTTTGCTCTCTGACTTACTGGTGAAGATTTGAGCCCCAGCTTCCTGCTCCTGCTCCCAGGCCTTTGCTCTGACATCATGGACTTTTAAATCTATGGAACCCTAAGTCCAAATAAACTATTTCTTCTATAAGTTGTGTTTATCATGGTGTTCTATCACAGCAATAGAAACGTAACTAATGACTTACTGTGTAGTCCAGGCTGGCCTCACACTCCAAATTTTCCTTACTTAGGCCCCATGACTGTAGGCATGTGCTACCACACCTGGCTTTTGTAGGCATTATTTATTTAAGTTGGATAAATGAAGTTCCTACTAATCACATTTTTAAAATCATGAATTGGTATACAGTCTTTCTCATGACCAGACATGAGGATATATTTTGTAGATGCATTTATAGAAGAAAAATGATTTCATACCACTGTATATGCTAAACATTGACTCAGAAACATCCTCTATCTTCTCACAAAGAAAGGCTTCCCCTCCACAGCATTCTACCCACATAAACAAGCTGGAAGAGTCAGTGTTGGGCAGCACATCATGCTGCCAAATCAAATTTTCTCATATAAAGCAGTAGGGACAATAAGATATTGATGAACAAGATATATGTGGCCTTTGAGGCACTTCTCTATAATGTGAAACCAGAGTTTATAGTGAAGCTAAAGGATTCACCTGTACATAGCACCAGCATTGCATGGGTATTGTGATAACCAGACAGCAATCTGTGACTGCACACAGTATGGAATATATATGTGCATATATATATGTGTGTGTGTGTGTGTGTGTGTGTGTGTGTGTGTGTGTGTGTATCTGTACATTCACATCTCATTGCCACTATTCCTATAACAAAGATGTACACTGAGTCCAACAAGGATAGTGTCCTGTTTTGTTTCAGTTTTGTTTATCACAAGCCTGCAGACTCTAGTAGAGGTGAGGGGGAACACAGCCAGAAGCTGATGGAAACTCCTCAGTTCCTGTTATCAGTGTCACTCCATCTCACCTCGCTGGGACACACACAAGTGTTTGCTCATTGCTCTTGCCATGGGGAGAGAGCTGTGTGAGCTTGCATTTGATGAAATTCTTAGCAATTAGTTTCCTTTGCCAAGTGGGCATCAGGTTGCTATGCCAAAAGTTAACCCAAATACCAATCTACTATCACCTTAATGATGCTGGCTAAGGAACCACTCCAAAGGCTTATAACGGCAATTGCTGATTATTTCTCATGGTTAGCTGGCAGTCAGTTGGTCGATGCTTCTTAACAGTGGGTGTTAAGTTTGACTCTGCCCTACAAGTCTCTAAAGTTTTCCCCAAGACTCTCATTTTTTTCTGGCACATTCCTGTTGTAGCAATGGCCAAGGTACAAGAAGGGAAACAGAAATATTCACATTATTCCACTTCATAACGTAAATACTTAACACCCACTGTTAAGAAGTGGGGAAACATGCCCCACCTCTGGAGGAGGGACCGCAAGGTCACACAGCAAAGGCTGGCTACCTGGAGAGATGAAGAACCTGCAAACCTAACTTCCAAGAGCATCAGAGAGGGGCAGCACTCTCCTTCAAGATATCCTGCCACTTTGTTCCTCCAAGATAGGCAGATTCCCAGGAACTGGCCTAACTGCTGCTTCACTCCAGAACACAGTGGGCTGGGTGCTCTGAGCTCCTGGTTGTGCCAGCACTGACAAGAAGCTGCCTCTCAGACAGGTGACACTCCATGCCCTTCACATAAATGAACACACGCAATCTTCCTGGATGCCTATGAAGTTAATTCATATTCTTAGAACTACTGTATAGACCAGTAAACTGAGGCTAGGCTATCGAGTCACTGGTCCTGTGGTAAGCAGATCTTAATGACAACTATGGAGGACAAAAGAGAGGCATCCCAAAGGCTAGTGCCACCCCCAAGAACTATCTTCTCCCAGGCCCTTAAAGATCCCTTCTTCCCTTGATGGCATGCCCTACTGACACCCAGAGCATTCAAGCTACGCAGTCTCCAGATGGGTAGAACCTATGTCAAAAAGATCATCTATGCCTGTCAGAGCTTTATATCTAGGGACAAAGTAGTTTCTTAGAAGGAACATGAAGTATAGTCCAAGTTCAAGGTCTGACCCACAGAATATTTTACAAGAAAGGGGGACATGCTCAAGGCTTGAGCATGTGAATACTGCCCAAGCTGTGCCTGGTCCAATCTACAGAAGTAGATGGTAACACTCCACACCTGCTAGGGCTCAGGTTTGTTTCTTAAGCAAGCTCTAGATGTGCTCTGTAGCCTTCTTCATACTTTTCCCTCTCGATCCTTGTCTGCCAGGAAAGCAGAAGACAAGGGCTGAGCGCCTCCCCAGACATCACCTGGCATGGTGCATATATAATTTGATTGTCCAGCTGCTGTGACAAAACACTTGACAAGGGGCAACTCAAGGAAGGACAGAAGGGTTTGTTTGGTTTTCAAGTTCAGGGAGATGTAGTCCATCACTTCGCGGAAGGCATGGCAATAGGCGCTTGAGGCAGTTGATTACATTGAATCTGCAATCAGAAAGCAGAGAAAGGTGAATGCCAGTGCTCAGTTCCCACACTCCTTTTTATTCAGTCCAGAACCAGGTGTGGTAGCTCACACCTTTAATCCCAGAACTCTGGAGGCAAAGGCAGGTGGCTTACTGAGTTTGAGGCCAGCCTGATATCCACAGCTAATTTCAGGACAACCAGGACTACATAGAGCAAACATGTCTCAAATAAATAAATAAATAAATATCAACAAACAAACAAACAAAATCAGTCCAGGAAGTTAGAATAGATCGTCTCACTTAAATTAACCCAATTAGAAATTCCCTTATAGATATGCCCAGAGATTTGTCTTCTAGGTGACTGTAGACCCTGTCAAGTTGACAACCAATATTTACCATGACAATGAGGATGAAGGAAGTTGTCCTAAGCCCCACATAATCCATGATCTTGGCTTGATCTCAGTCTCCAGGAAGCCACATGAAATGGTGCACAAACTCAGCATCAGAGCCTATCTGAGGTGTCCCCACTTCCACCCCTCACCCCCAACCCACCCCTGGCTCAAGTGAGCTTTGCACCTCCCACCTCATGGCACCCCAGGAAGTCTACTTTCTGAGGGACTGTAGCATTTCAGTAAAGGTTAATGAGGATGAAAATAAAATGTGGCAGCTTTCTTTTCCACCCACATGTAATTGGAATGCTTTCCTCTAATAAGAGTGCTCTGTGCTCCCACCTGCCAGGACAGTCCCCCAGGAAAGTAGGAGATGACTCAACCCTGTCTTAGAAACCTCAGCTGGGGGCCAGAGGTCATTTATTCCCCATGACTCCAGGATGGCTTTTGAACCTCCTCCCTGGGACGTTTCTGTTTATTTGATTTTTGGATCAAGCTCTCGCAAGGAGCTTAGGAAAGGCTGGAACTGCAGCAGAGGCTGTTCTCAAATTCATGATCCTCCTGCTGCATTCAGCCTGCCCAGCACTGGATTACAAGCATATACCACCAAGCCTGGCTCATAAGGAACCTTAAAAACCAAAAGCCTGCCACGAAAGACTCATCACTTCCCAGGCCCCTCAGGCCCATTATAATTTATACTTCAACAATGCATCCCTCTTTTTCCTTCATGGCCTGAGAGTGTCACCTTGTTCCACCCACAGTGAGAGTTCTGGACAGGAGCAGAGGCCATAACAAAAGCCTTCCCCTGATGTTCTTCCTGGGAAAGCTGCACTTTCTAGCCCTGAATAAGGAGTCAGCAGTTAAGTGAGAGAAGGCTCACCAGCGGTGCTGATGCTGGAGCATGGCAACTCCAGAGACAAGCAAGCAAGTTGACTTGTCTCAGGCCCATCTTTCAAAGATTTGGCTGTACTCTCTTTATGATGTGTTTCTCTCGGAAGAGAGACTGCCTTAGTAATGACCACAGCATGGAAGTAAACAGAGGGTAAGCTCAGGGAGTCTCAATCAGCTACACCCATAGAGGGAGCACACTGTTGTAAAGATCCTCCAAGGTCTCAAGGATCCACCCACGCAACTGAAGAAACTCTGGGGTGTGCAGAGAATGTTCTGTAGCCTTCCTATGTTCCCAGAAATGTTGAGCCTGAGACCAACAAGGAGGAAGGCACCATGTTTGGGAAGTGACCAGGCACTCCCTTGGGGAGTACAAGAGGGAGACAGAAAAGGGAGGCTAAACTCCTTATGCTACAGACAACTGAAGTCCCATTCCATAGGAGCCCCTGGTGACTGTACCTATAGTGGCTTTAAGTGCTCATTCCCGGGGCAAACAAGCATGGTCTACACCCACCCTCTCTGTGGAAGCATCACTCCTAGGGTTGAGACCTCCATCACTACAGCTCCATTCACACAGAAGCCAGAGATCAACTTCAGGCAAAGACATCCTCAAGGCCTTTGTGCATGGATGCTTGCAGGTAACTTCCAGAGGCTGAGGGACATGGCTAGAGCCAGGCAACTCTTGCCACTTCCTTCCCTTTCTCACCTGCACAGATCCCTGTAAGAGGTTGAACATGGAAATCCAGGTAGCAAACGAGGTAGGTGCTTGACCCCTCTGCCAGCTGTCTTTAAACTAGAGTCCTCATCAAAGCAGAGGAAAGAATGACCGACATTCCTGAGACCGCTGGAGTGCTGCTACACGGAGGTCACCCAGCCTAGTCCTTGCCATCTGATTGGCACCCATTCCTTCCATTATTTTTGTTTTGGAGCTGTATTTTTATCTTAAAATATTTTGATTGAAATCGAATTGCATCACTTTTCCCTTCCCTTTCCCCTCTCCAGCCTCTTCCAGCAACCCTCCTTCAAACCCCTCCCATGTCACTCTTACTCTCAAGTTGATAGCTTCTTTTTCCTTGATTATTATTATTACGTATACACACACACACACACACACACACACACACACACACACACACACAAAACCTGCTGAGTCTGTCTGAACTAGACAAAAAACAGGGGCTTTCCCTGGGAAAGCCTAATTGTCCTTCTCCCAGCAGCCAGCAGTTGCCCATTGTCCTTTGTCTAAGGGTGAGACCCTGAGGAGAAAATTTCCCTTCCATGTTATTGTCTGTTGATATTGCCATTGTTCTGGTCTTGCTTGTATAGCTACTTCTTGGAGAGACCGTTTCACAGCAGACTTCTTGGTGTTCTGGGTTTTACAATCTCTCTACTCCCTCTTCCCAGATGTTCCATGAGCCACAAAAGCCAACTGGGGATGGGTGTAAGAAAGGTCAATACAGAAGAAGAAGGAGGGATGAGGGGCAAATAATACCAAGGGTGTTTGATAAAGACTCAAGGAATCAAATTATTTTATGTTTATAGAAAATTATACATAGAAGTGTATGGTGTGTGTGTATGTCTCTGTGTGTGTTTATATGTGTGTGTGTGTGTGTGTGTGTGTGTGTGTGTGTGTGTGTGCGTGCGTGTTAGGCCATTTAAGCTGACAATGCTCCCAATAAGAATGACAGATTAGCCGGGTGTTGGTGGCGCACGCCTTTAATTCCAGCACTCGGGAGGCAGAGCCAGGGGGATCTCTGTGAGTTCGAGGCCAGCCTGGGCTACCAAGTGAGCTCCAGGAAAGGTGCAAAGCTACACAGAGAAACCCTGTCTCGAAAAACCAAAAGAAAAAAAAAAAGAATGACAGATTAACAAAAACCCCAGCACCAGACATGAGAAACCTCCTTTCAAGTAATTGTTCAGAGTAGTCCAAGTGACTCCCAAAACAATATAGATTAATGATGTCACCATTGGTTGCCCAACTGTATTGCCGACGACATGGCACACTTAGGACACAGGACACGGATTTGAGTTGAATCTGACCTGAAAACCTCTTGTCTAGCTTCCATGTTCTAGAAAATACTATGAAAGCTGCTAAGGAGGAGAAGCAATTAAAGAGCCCTACCCAGCTGCAAAGCCTCTGAACCATGACAATTACCAGCATGGCAATATATACACAAAGGTTCATTGAGTACCACATATCAGTAGCACCAACAGCTGTCTAATTGGACCTAATATTCACTCAACAGGGGAGAAATCATGCCTGACACTGGAAATCTAGCTAGCTTCCCAGGGCTCATGAGGTCATGAACCTTAAAAAAGAACCTACTATCAACACTTTGCTAGATTTACATAATTCCTTACTATGTTCTAAATCTTGTCCTTATACATACAAAAGTGTAGCTACCACCAGTAAGCAAAGAAGCCTCTCTTTATATCACAGAAAACCAAAACTGGCCACAGTTCAGAAATCAAAGGATCATGGGAAGCCTAGCTTCAGTGAATACATCTGCATTACCTCTCCATTCTTTTTTTTTTTTTTTTTTTTT
>CABHPQ010158319.1:0-24469 GCA_902168405.1 Peromyscus aztecus | reverse complement strand
TAACCAAAATGTCAAGCATGCTAAGATCAAGTATTATCCATAGCAGAGCTGGTATTCCAGTATGTGGATGGATTTTTTTGTTCTTGAAAATCTTTCTGCAAATTTGAATTTCTCTTTGTATGTTGGAGTATTACCTAGAGCAAGATGGGAATAGTCACAAGCCTCTTAGAGTGAAAAGCCAACTGTAGATCTAAATACCACTAAGGAAATCCACAATGAACATGGAATTTTGCATGCTTGCCTACCGTTGGAACAAAGAACTCCCAGGGATGTTTTCTTCCCAGAATGATAATGGGATCTAAAATTCTAGCCTTGCTGCGGTGTAAGAGATCATCCCATTCATTGAGTTGTGCAGTAGAAGTCTATGGTGTTATGATTTATCCTGTGCTCTTGGTTGCAGAACATTGGGTGGGTTTCTTCTCTTCTGTCTAAGACTTCTTCATCTTTTCAATTTCATGAAAGTAAATGGCCTCAGATACCCTATCAAACCTCCCTGTGAAATCCTTTGGGAAACAAATGCTAATTTTATTCTAAAGTCTCTAGTTTTCATTATGCAACAGTGCCTTCAAGAAACCAGTCGGCATTCAGATTCCATGTTAGTACAGAATCATGATCCAGGGAAGAACAGATCAATTTGCAGACAACAGTTGGTGAACTGAGCTCAGCCTGTGCAAAGTTGCAATTTCTGAGGCACTCAAGTGCCAGGATTGCAAAAATAGAGTGGAAACCTGCAAGGAAGAATTCTATTCTTGGTTGTGCTTATTTTAGCAAATGTAGAGGAGTGTTTGCACATGTATATTGTAGATGATGTCATGTTATCAGATTATGCATGAAGCATGATTATCCTAATATGTTGGTATGTTTTTAGCAATGTTCCTTGATTAGAGGCTATCCTAATGCCTGAAAGTAGTAGGTCCGGGTTTGTATCTCTTTAAGCTTATGTAAACCTATTTAAACATTTGTATACTACATCTGTAAATTGTAGTTCCATCTAGAATAATATTTTGTTTACAATGATAAATCTGTTATATAATTGTCTCAAGTATTTGCTTTATAAATTTCCCAGGGTTCGTAGAAGTCAAGATGAATAATTGGGAAAGAACCTCATAAAAATTAAAGTCAGGCAGTGATTAGCTTTTGGCTTGATGTATCACCTGTTAAGAGTATTTAAAATCATAGTGGATTGCCTCTTCTTCAAATAGGTACAAATCAAATGAAGATTATGTGTATGTCAGAGGACGTGGACGTGGAAAGTACATTTGTGAAGAGTGTGGAATCCGCTGTAAGAAGCCAAGCATGCTCAAAAAACACATCCGCACTCATACTGATGTCCGGCCTTATGTATGCAAGCTGTGTAATTTTGCTTTCAAGACGAAAGGTAAGAGCCTGACTTTTGCTGGAGTTGTCGTTTTGAGGGGAAAGGTTTCAGGATAACTTCTGGTTACTTAGGATTCTGTATACTATTTTGTAATTCCCTTTCACCAACCATAAAGAGCATTTTGTTTGTGAAAATATGACCCCCTGAGGTATATTTCCTCCTTCTTGTCCAGGATTAAAGGATGGACGTGAGACTGTAAGGCTCCTTTTATGACTAATTAAGAGCTACAGACTTAGGGCCAGGCAGGTTGTCTCTGAAGGAAGTGGCTGAGAAGTGCTGGGTAGCTATTACTTCATGTGGGAAATTTATGTGGGCTAGATGAGATTCGCACCAATATTGAAATTCTGCGGGGAGACAATACATAAGAGGCAGTGGATCAGCAAGGAAAGGAACTGGGAAGAAAAGATGTGCCCATGGTCAGTTTCAAGAGTATAAATAATGTAAAGATCCACAGACTCCCTGGTGGGCCCCCTCCATCCACAGCTGCATTAATTATGCATGGAGACTTGATAGCTTCTGCTCTGTGTATTCATCGACATGGAGACAAGTCTCACTCTCAGACCTCGATGGTTAATCGCATCCAACTCGGACCTGCCTTGAAATAACATTCTATCATTTTCAAATGTCTGTTTCAGTAGACTGATTTACATGAAGATGTTTCACTCATGGTTACTGCACTTATATTTCTATTATTCTGTGATAGGATGAAAATCTTCATGCTGAATTGTCAGGTCTATCTAAGGTATCTTGTAGACAGCCCCTCATCAGCCCCACTTCATTTCCAATGTCTTAACTTTAAATCAAGTAACCTGCTCTGATGTCAAAAGTTAAAAGCAGATGTGAATTATGATAATCTTAGGAGATGTATACCTATTTCAGTTGTAGCCAGAGTTTTAAATTGTACTTTTTTTTGATGGAAGTATAAATGTTTAGTGTCTTCAAATATCTGATATTTATTAGGAAAGTATTTAGGTGTCTATAATGCCTCATTTGAAGTCCAAGAAGAGAGAAGGAGCATATTCGTTTGTATTTCAAAAGAAATAAGCACACTGTTCTTTAAATACCCCTTTCCCTTAGCATGATCCAGCTTATTGAGAAGTCTCTAGGAGGAAAGAAAATTAAAAGTGTGATTTTTAGGACACATTGCAAATCCACCAGTCCTTACAAAAGGTGATGTCTTCACTGGGCATGTGGGTTTGCTGTCAGGAGAGGTGCATGAAACTGGATGCCAAAACAGTACAGTTCTAGGTAGCCGATTAAATTTGGATCTAAACCATTGTCTGGACTATCAGCAGGAAATAGTGTACATTTGATCATTAATGGAATTTCCCTGTCAGCCTTTGGAAGTGTGAAGCTAGAGGTCTCGGAATTTAGGGGTGAGCAAAACATTCTAGGAAGCCCCGCAGGATTCATCTCCTGCTGAAATGCCTACCTTTCAGATTTTTGTTCTCTGAACACAAGTGTGGTGTACCTCCTTGCCTGTACCAAGCTCCCAGCATGCTCTTGTTCTGTTTGCTCTATCTAGTCTGCTACCTCAGGTGCTCATGGCTTCTGCAAATCAAAGCCAAGGCAGGATTGTTTCCACTTCCAACTTGTAACTACAAACCTACTCTGAAGATACAACCTACTGAAAGGAAGGGAGCCTAGAGCCCAGCCGAGTTCCTCTTTGGAATATGAATATGTATACTTTGTATACACTATATATGCAGAAGCATGCTACAGTTGAAATATATGCAGAAGCATGCTACAGTTGAAATACAGTGAGCTCTGTGTCTATGAGGGATTGATTCTACGCCCTCCCACAGACACTTACTCCCCCGTACAAAGTGCTGTATTAATGACACACAACTCACTTTCTCCTGGATCCTTTAAATAATTTCTGGGTTACTTGGATACTTTATACAATGGAATTGCTGTGCAAGTGTTTCTTTATCATATAGTTTGTGGAATACTCAGGAAAGAAGCTTGAACTTGTTCAATACCAATAATACGTTTTTGAATTTTCTTTTAATATCCTTGGGTGTAGGATATCCAGATGTAGAAGTCATGGATACTGGGGACTGGCTGTAAATTATCTTGCCACACTTAGCATCTGTACCCTTATGCATATTATCCACACACAAACTGTAGCAGAAACAGATGAGTTTCATGAATTCATGAAAACTTAATAAAGTTTAGTTCACTGACATCTTTAAGAATTAATATAGCCAAAAAAATTTTGAACCTTAAAAAAGTTATAGATAAGATGTTTTGATAAGAATCATAAAGGTGTAGAAATGTTTGTATTGGAGGTATTAAACTAATGTATAGAATTCCTAGATATGTAAGCAACAAATTAATAATGATGTGAGATAGTAATTTTTAGTAAAAAATTGTTTTATTTATTTATTTATTTATTTATTTATTTATTTATTTATTTATTTTTTTAATAGTAAGCATAGCTCTATTAGAGAAAAAGAAATGCTTTCATTAGGTTGAGTTTCCACCTAGGCTTCTGGGAGCCTGCACTTAAAAATCAGGTGCATACTGGTCCATTGCTACTACATTGTCAAGATGGTAACAGAAAATAATGTGATAATTTCATCAGAACAAAAGAACAGGCTCTGTGCATCTGAATTGATGCCTGAGTCTCTTTTTGATAAGTTTTATGGGGTAGAAAAATGTATATACACAAGTTAGTTCATCATACACATTGTGCATCAGTCCACCACAGTTTGATAGCCAATTCATTCTCTTGTTTTCTTGTTTGTATTTTCTAGGAAACCTAACGAAACACATGAAATCTAAAGCACACATGAAAAAGTGTCTGGAGCTGGGCGTCTCAATGACATCAGTAGAGGACACAGAAACTGAAGAAGCAGGTGTGTAACTTTCTGAGTTGACTGACCTCTCTGGTGGGCTTTATGGCCCAGTGATTGTATGGCACTTTATCAAATATTCTTTGCAGGAAATAAAATGGCACATTGAGTTGCTTGAAAACTACTAAGGAGAAATAGAAACATTTCAAGTGTAACTTTTTTTTAGAGGTGGGGAGGCCTTACTAGGAAAATCGTTTTATCTAAAACCATGAAGGGGTGTATGTGAGTGAGGAAGATGTGGTAGTGATTTATGTGCTTTGGGAGCTTCTGGAGGAAATTGAAAGCATTTTAATTGTTAGAATTCCTACTTAGAGAAAAACGTAGTAGAAAAAATACCCATGGTTCACCTCAGTAGAGAATCTGAAGGTCAGCAAACTTCCCGAGGTACCCCTCTTATATTTAACTTGCACCCGAAGCAGTGAAAGCACTGTTGCTTTTCTTTATCAGCAATATTAGTCACATCCGTTTGTCTAAAATTTTCTAATGAGACTTCTCTGTAGTCTGAAATAAAGAGATCATGTTCTGGAGTTCTCGGAGATAAAACTAAATAGGCAGGGACAAGTGAGTGTTCAGGGGTAGTACAGAGGTGTGATTGTTTCAGAGGGTCAAGGAGCCTAGGAAAGCTTTAGGAAAGAGTGTTGGGGCAGTTAATGAGCTCCTAACCTTGAAACGGGGATTTTAATCACTGTTATTGTTGGATTGTTTCAGAAAACATGGAAGATTTGCACAAAACATCTGAGAAGCATAGCATGTCCAGCATTTCAACTGATCACCAGTTCTCGGATGCCGAGGAATCCGATGGCGAAGATGGCGATGATAATGATGATGATGATGAAGATGATGATGACTTTGATGACCAGGGAGATTTGACACCCAAAACAAGATCAAGAAGCACCAGTCCTCAGCCTCCTCGGTTCTCCTCCTTGCCTGTCAATGTTGGCGCTGTACCCCATGGAGTTCCTTCAGATAACTCTCTGGGACATTCTTCATTGATCAGCTATTTGGTTACTTTACCAAGTATTCAGGTTACTCAACTCATGACACCCAGCGACTCTTGTGAAGATACACAGATGACAGAATATCAGAGGTTGTTCCAGAGCAAAAGTACAGACTCAGAACCAGACAAAGACAGGTTGGACATCCCTGGTTGCATGGATGAAGAGGCCATGTTGTCTTCAGAGCCAAGCTCCTCCCCAAGAGACTTCTCCCCTTCCAGCCACCATTCTTCACCAGGATATGATTCTTCACCCTGTCGAGATAATTCCCCAAAGAGGTATCTGATACCCAAAGGAGATTTGTCACCCAGAAGACATTTATCGCCTAGAAGAGATTTGTCACCCATGAGGCATCTGTCACCAAGAAAGGAAGCTGCATTGAGGAGAGAGATGTCTCAAGGGGATGCTTCACCAAGAAGGCATTTGTCTCCAAGGAGGCCATTGTCTCCTGGAAAAGACATTACAGCAAGAAGAGACCTCTCTCCCAGAAGAGAGAGAAGATATATGACCACCATCAGAGCACCATCTCCCAGAAGGGCTTTAAATCATAACCCGCCATTACCCATGGGACAGTATCTGCAAACAGAGCCAATTGTATTGGGGCCTCCTGTAAGTATGACCTGACTTCTCTTTCCACAAAAGCTGTAGAACATTGATACCTCCTATAGCATAGTTAGTTGTAAGGCATTTATTATAATTTGGTTGTCTCTTGAGGGAAGGAGGAAACCTATTAATACCAATAGCAAGGAGATACTTTTAGTACACACTGTGTTGGTGACGTGGCTGTGGCACTGTTCCAAGTATAATATTGCATCAGAGTAGGAGTGAACTTCCAGCTGGGAGCAGGTGAAGGCTTCTGAATGTTTTCTAAGCTCACTAATTATAGGCATGAGCCAAAACCCTTAGGTGAAGCCCTGGGAATGGCATGACTACATAGTCAGACATGCAGACACTCAAGTGTTATTGATATGTACTCTGTAGCAGACGAGGACTCAGATTCAGTCCTTGTCCTTGACTTCCAAAATGCTTTTAAAAAAATATACTCATTGCATGGTCCAACGTGAAAAATGCCCACGGGAAAATGGTCAGGACCTAGAAAAAGGCAGTGCAACACTCTAGTAGCTCATGAGTCATAGGCATGAAGGTTTCTGCATTTGTTGTTGTTATCACCTGGGAGAGATGCTAAGTGAAAATGCAGGCTGAGAGAATGAGCAGTCAGAGAACTTGGAGACTATTTGGAGGCTTCTAGTGTTTGCCTTTCCTATAAACTAAGGTGGCAGCAGTGGTGGCCATAGACCCTACTGGAACCACAGGTTTAGTAAAAAGCTGTAAAAAAGCCTTGCTGTGCCTCATTCCACAGCCTAGCCCAGCAGATCTCAGTGTCTCTTTCCATCCTGGGACGGCTGTCAGAGGGCAGACAGCACAGAGGCATGCCGTCTTCTGGGTTTGTTTGCTTTAAGAATGGCTTTAGTTTCCGGATCTTTCTTCCTGTCTGTATTCTCTTTGCTCTGGGTTCTGTCTGACATAGCATGGTCTTTCTCAGTGATAGAAGCCATTGTCAACTCCTGGCTGTGTCTCTCTCTACCCCTGTGGCCAGTTCCCTCCCTCTCATCACCTACTGCTGTCTTGAGTCGGAAGCTCACACTGTCACTGTCAAACTTCAGGAAAGCTCCCCGCTTTCCTCCTTCCGTCCTCATCACCCTCTTTTCATAAATTGGGTACAAAGTTCATCTTGATGTTGCAGTCCTGCAGAGACATGCCCAGCAATCTGGACGTGACTGCTTTCAAGCCAATAAATTAGCAAGCTAAGAAAAAGCACCACATCTCTCCAAGTGTCTGTATCTTGTGAAGCCTAAGTCGCTTCATTATGAATGGGAAGCTGGGAATCCTTCTGGGGTAGCGTTAAATGCTTCCTCCAATGAAGACATGGTGATGCTGGCTGGGTGTACCAAACCAGTCCTAACCCATCATCCCTGAAGCTTTTGGTTCAGCATTTGGCCAAATGGACCACAACTGGCCTGTATGAGGTGGTGGAGCTCTGTCAGGCAATCGTATCATGAAAACAGAGCCATTGATTTAACAAGCTGTTAAACTCAAGCAAAGCAATTAAGGAATTAATTAACTAATTAATTAAAGGAATTAAACAATAAAAGAATTCATCTAATTTTGGACCTCTGATTGACTACAAAGTAGTTGGAAGAAAATTAGTTTAATCAGTTATTGCGCTTTTCCTAATTTTTGTGTGGTGTTTTGTCTGTTTTGTTATTGTTTCTTTTTAAAATGTCTGCACATCTCACAGAGCTGTTAGACTTCATCACTGACACAGCCTTTGGCTTGCTACCTAGTGCAGTTCTGGTGATGTTGACTCATCCCCTTTGGATAAACAGGGAGACTTTTCATCTTTCTATGATGTGCGAACAAGCCGCTCCTGGTCAGAGCAAAATAGACCTGACTCTTCTCGGATAGGTGTTTCACCTGACTGCTGTGTCAGGTGCAGGCTTTGCTCTCTCTCTTTTCTCTAATAATATACAAAACCATCAAACTGGAATACAACTAACCATAGTCCCTTTTCTATAATTTTGTGACCAGTAACTTGTCATTTTGCGAACAGTGATGGAGACTCTACAGGGAAGTGACTTTGGTGTGATGGGACCCTGACACTCACTCTTGCATAAGAAATAATTGGTTTAGTCTGAACTTAGGGCCAGAGAACAGATTTAGAGGGGTCACCATGCACCACTAGGATTCCTCCCCTAACACCTTTCCGATAGATAATAGACTTGAACAGCATGTGTGTTTTCTTCATTTGGTCACTGTGGTCATCACTTCACTTCTGATCAGTGATGGTCTGAATCTCAAATGTCTATTGAGAGCACAAGATTTTATTGGATTTAGGACACATGGAGTGTGTTCTAGTTTTAGAAACTTAATTCATCACTCCTATCAGCCTGGAGTCGGGGATCTCAAGTAGCTTTGTGTAATGGAGCATCTCTCCTAGTGTCTTCTTGCTGACTCCTTCCTCAGTAGACTTATAAGATCTGTACTCTCATGAGGTATGTACAGCGGATGGCACAAAGAACAAATAGAAACGTGACAGTAAAATGGAAAAATGACCAAGTCACCTTTTATTTTAATCCTTAACTCTCTGATAACTATGATTTACAAAGAATTCATTTTCTTTGGAGATTGCTTGCTCTCACAAGCATTTGGATTCCTCTGCCTTAACTGGTACTTGATGAAGACTTGCTCTTTTTTTAAAGCAGAGTGAAGGGACAGAGTTCATGTGGACACAACACTTAGGGGATTCTTCTCGAGCCCTGCAGTGTTCACCCATCCTAGCTTGTGAGGTCCTGGTGATCCTGAGGCTGGTGACTAGACTGTTTCATCTGTGTTAGAGAATAAACCATCTGTCTGTAGCTTGGATAAGATGCAGCCCAGAGCACAACAGATTCCAAGCATGGCACACAGTAGCAGGCATATGCATAATTTATCGTTCCTGAGCCAGGCTCAAATCTAAATAGAACTGGGTGAATCCTTAATGGTAGGAGTCAGTCCTTGAATCTGAGAGCTGAGGCATCCTTGAGATGAATAACAACAGTTTTTAAGATCGCTTTCCTAGATTACGCTATACTTGACAAATTTTTAATCTATCTTGAGTTCTTATGTAAACGAACAATGCAGTCTATTATTGATGAATCATAGCAGTTGAAAATCGGATAGATTTACTAGAGCCTGATAATCCGGCAATCTGAGTTATGTTCTGCTACAAAAACAAGCATAACAAATAAAGTCTTCATTTCAGGACTAAAACCATGAAATCTGGAATTCTGGCTCCAATTTCTAAATACTCTTAATTTTCAAGAAGACATTTTTGTTATAAGTAATATCAACAGAGGAATTAAGGCATAATCATCTTTAATTTCCAGCTATAAAATTGAATATAAATGATTAACTATTAAACACACATGATGGTTAACTACACTTGCTTCCTTTTAAGCACTGCTATTTCTATGAGATTTGGCCTTGAACTAGGACTTGAAGAAACCTGCATTCTTTATTGGGCCTCTTCTTATGCATTCTAGTAGGTCAGTGCCTTGCACAGTAAGACCTCTCCTCAGTAGGGATGTCTTCCACTAGATCAGTACTCAGCACAAAGGGACCTCTCCTGAGTAGGGATGTATTCCTGTAGGCCAGTGCATTGCGTTTCTCATAACCACCCAGCCATCCTTTGTGTGAAAACCGTTTCCTAAAAGCCTGCTGTCAACTTGTCACTTCTACCTAGTCTCAGGAATGTCCTTCAGCTCAGCCTAAGGCATAAGTAGTTGGTAATCCTATTTCCTTTTAGTTTCAATCCCATTAATATTTGCTCGTTGTTTATATTTGTTTTGTTTTTGTTTTTCCGCTTTGTTTGTTGGTTGTTTTTATGTTTGTTAGTTGTTTTCCTGGTGAATCCATTCTTTTCATTTGCTCTTATAAAGAAAACAGCCAGCACGTGACTTCGTGCCTAGTGGGAAATACACTGGACACTTTAGTGCTTTGCTGTTTACAAACAAAAGCCACTGTCCAGAGGCTGACACCTTCACCAAAGACAGCTGAGAAATCTGTTTAGTTTTGAGAAATTCTTCCTAGGTGTTGGGCATTCTGAGGGAGGAAGGGAGAGAGGGAGGGAGGGAGGGAGGGAGGGAAGGAGGGAGGGAGGGAGGTAGGGAGGGAAGGAGGAGGGATGGAGGGGAAAAGAGAGGTAGAGAGGGAGGAAGTTTAGCTCAAGAATGGAAAGTGGTCAGATATGAACTCTGTGCTCTGTTTTCCTCTGTAGAATCTCAGAAGAGGATTACCTCAGGTTCCTTACTTCAGTCTCTATGGAGACCAAGAAGGTGCTTATGAACATCACGGCTCCAGCCTTTTCCCTGAGGGTCCTACTGACTATGTCTTCAGTCATCTTCCTCTCCACTCTCAGCAGCAAGTCCGAGCTCCTATCCCCATGGTGCCAGTTGGTGGGATCCAGATGGTTCACTCCATGCCACCGGCCCTTTCTGGTTTACATCCTCCACCCACATTGCCTCTGCCCATGGAGGGCTCTGAGGAGAAGAAAGGAGCCCCAGGGGAGGCCTTCCCTAAGGATCCCTACACCCTTTCCAGGCGGCATGAGAAACAAACCCCTCCCGTTTTGCAGTCATCTGGTCTACCTAGCTCACCCTCCTCCCCACGGCTATTGATGAAACAGAGTACTTCAGAAGACAGCCTAAATGCCACAGAGAGGGAACAGGAAGAGAACATACAGACTTGTACAAAAGCCATCGCCTCACTCCGGATTGCCACAGAAGAGGCAGCTCTGCTTGGGGCCGATCAGCCCACGTGGGTGCACGAACCCCACCAGAAACCCTTGGAAAGTGCACACGTCAGCATGAGACACTTTAGCGGGCCTGAGCCAGGTCAGCCTTGTACCTCAGCCGCCCACCCTGACTTACATGATGGTGAAAAGGACAGTTTGGCGCCATCACAGACTGCAGGAGCTCACTCCACATTTTACAGCAAGGGCAGCGTGGATGAGAAGAAGGCAGACTTTCCTAGCAGCAAGGAATTATCTTTAAGCACAGAGGAAGGTAAAGAACCTTCATTAGAGAAGAATCAACTACATTGATCTGAGTTGCATGGACACGTTCATTTCCATATTTCCCTTTTTTCCTTGTTTTTGTTTTTCTAGGAATAGAGGTAACCGAGTTGATAGCATGCCTGTCCTAAGTTACAATAGTTGGCTATTATAAATACTTTTGTTGTTTTGAAAACAATTAGGTAAATCAACAAGTCATCTTGAGCCTGACCAAAACAAAATTTGAAATTAACCTATTGGGTCTGGTACTTTTAAAATTGTACAGATGTTTGTGCCTTTTCTTTACTTTGCTTATATTCTTATAAGCATTTTTTAGCAGTAATTTGTACATATTTTAGAATTTGTGTATCTGCTTTGTAATAAATGTAATTTCTTTCCTCTTTTGGACACTTGGATCTAAATGGTGTAAAGCAAAACAGCATCAATATATATGTGAGGTTGCACTAAAACATATTTTTATATGATAAAAAACTGAACAGCTTTTATGTACAGCTCTGATTCTGTAATACTAATATTTATTTTGTTTCATAAATTGTACATTTTTTCTTAATGTTGTGGATTGCTTTTCTATGTGAAGCATGGATTTACTGTTGCGTAACTAGAACAGAAATGTCCATTGTAAGCAAGATATTTAAGCTAGAATATCTTATTCTGCACTTATGCATTAGTTATTAAAAAAAAAAAGATAAAGGACGTATCCGTTGGTTCTTAACTTGTAAATTCTTTCTGTCTCGTTTGCTGGACTGACAGTAACTTAAGAGCTGATTGTGATTTTAAATGGATAGTACCCGTAAAGCATTAAAGTAAACAATGTGCTATTGTGAGTTTTTTCAAAGCTTTATAAATCAGTTATAAATAATATTAAAAGTATTTGGTCTTCTGTGAACATGTTGATCTATATACTCATCTAAAAATATGGGAAAAAACATTCCGCCCCATGTAAATATGTACAAGTGCATCATTGGTGCAGTTTTGCATAACTCAGTTGGACACGAGGTTGCCATAGACCTCAGCTAGGGTGTCTTTAAAAATTAAAATGACAGAGCACATGGGACTGTGTAGAGCTTGGTTATCGGCCGGCCCGGTGGCTTGGTAGGCAGTGCTGTGCGCTGCCCGTGGAAAAGACCTGGACTTGAAAATCTTGGTTCTTGTTGCACAGGATAGTGACTGGAACTAAGGCTGCATGGAGGGATTGCACTTGGACTTGAGGGTTGGGTGTGGAAGCGGGGAAGGGGGATGGAGACCTGCTCCCCGGCTCTTCCCATCAGCCTGTTCGTATGGTTACAGGGTTAACATCAGCATTAGGGGATGCCGCTTTGCCCTTCCTACAGGGAAAGAGTGTCTCTCCTGGCTGTCTCAGGGGGAATGAAGAAGAGAAGCCTTCAAGAGAAAGCAGCTCTTGGGAGGAGGAAGTTTTTTGTATATAACCTTCAGAACGGCTTTTGGTCAGTGTTGAAGGTGGGAAGAGCCTTTGCAGGTCCAGAAGAGTGGAGCAGAGGGAGAGGTACAGCAACATGTGCACACGCACGCACATGTATGTGCATGCGCACACACAATCTGGGTTATCTTTGTGCTATATAGTGGATTATAATTCTGTGAAACCAAGTTTGTATATTGAATTACATTAAGGAGTGTTCTTTAAAAAGAGAAATAAATATACAATTACATGCTTGAGGTGTCTAGTTCTTGTGCGTGTGTGTGTGTGTGTGTGTGTGTGTGTGTGTGTGTGTGTTACAGTTTATTTCTGATTTTGTTTCTTAGAGGATTTTGGTGCTATTAACCTACACTCCGTGATTTTAATTGCTGGGCTCTTTCCATCCTGAGGCATGCCCAGTGCAGATAGTCTTTAACAAGTGGCAAGACAGCTATTGGCTTCAGTGTCAATTGTTTAATGTAGGTGGCACTCCTGAGAAGTGGTGTCACCCAAGCAGAATCTTGAGCCTGGGGAGCGTGCACTATGTCTGAGTAGACTCTCAGATCATTCTCCCATCCTCCTCTCCATGCACAGACACAGGTGTAAATGAATTCCACTAGAGAAGTCTCCTTTTGCTGCTGTTTCTGAAGTCAAAAAACCATCAGAAATATACCATAAAATATCCACAAATCATGGGGATTCTAAAGAAAAGACCAGAATCTTTTTAGTAATAAAAGTAATAAAAAATGACCATAAAAGGCCAAAATCTCTCAGTGTTTTTAATGATAAAAATCTCAAGTTGGTGGATTTAAACCTTACGTGTTTTGTTTTATGAGTCAGACTGTCTTTGCTAACTATGTTTTACAAAGGTGAATGGAAGGTCGGCACAACCAGCCAGCTTAAGAATCCTCAAGGCATTTTGATTACATATGGAGAGTTTTGTCTCACTCCTCTGAATCCTGAGAGAGAGAGAGAGAGAGAGAGAGAGAGAGAGAGAGAGAGAGAGAGAGAGAGAGAGAAGGGGTGGGGAGATTCTGGCCCTTTGCTTTTTATATAATCAGTCACTTCTTTTGATCACTCGTTCATTACTCAACACTGCTTGAGTACCTACTATGAGCTGAGAAGATGATGGACATCTAGAATGGATGAGTTTGCTTTCCAGAAGTTCACGTAAGTAGTCAAGATTTATATGTGAGCAAATAGTAGCATTAAAATCTACACTGGGTGTGGTTTGTAGTAACCAGGGTTTGACATCAGGACCGTAGTTTTGCAAGTAGGAAGAGAGGGACCATCACAGCCTTGGAACACAGCCTGGAAATAATACGTTGACAAACTCAACATAACTTTCTCATCACCTGCAATGGAACACTATTCTGTGTGCTGGGTGTACAGTACAGAACAAAATAGACCCTTGCTTTCTGTCATCTATATTCTAATAGGGAGCACACTAGGAGAAAAATGTGGTGGGAAAGCACAGGGGTTGTGATCCAGGATATGTGACGCTATACATGCATAAAAAGCGAGCAATGTGAAGCTGGTTTCATGGGGGTCTGGCAGAGTGGTGCACAGCTAGAAGAAAACAGAGCAGCATCTTGCTTTCTAGTCTGGAAGGCAAAGGGAGAAAGACTGGAACAAGAAAGTGTAGATGTAACCGTCTTATTAAATAAGAAACACAGAGCCAAATGCAGAGTTAAAAGCCCAAGAGGTCAGAGCAGTAGCTAAGAGCTGAGACTTAAAACCGCCTTCTTATCCTTCCTGCTGCTGCCGTCCTTCCCCCTCAGAAGGAGGCCTACTTCCTGTGTGTCTGTCTTCTTATAGGTTGTAAACCCAACCACATGACCTCCTCATCACTACCTGTCTATACAGACCTCTAGGTCTCTATGGTTGGTATTGAGATTAAAGGTGTGTGTCTCCATGCTGGCTGTGTCCTTGAACACACAGAGATCTGCTTGTCATGTGATTGAGATTAAAGGTGTGCACCTGGCTTCTGCTATGGCTTGCTATTAGCTCTGACCCCCAGGCAACTTTATTTATTAACATACAAATAATATCACATTTCAGTACAAATAAGATCATCATAAGAAAGTAACCTTTGTGATTTTGTGTGTGTGTGTGTGTGTGTGTTATACATATTCCATACTATTCATGTGTCTGTAAAACTATAGAGGAGGCCATGAAGCAAGGGAGGGAAGGAAGAAATGTTAAACGTAAATACAGTGCTCATGTATGAAGTGGTCAAAAACTTAAAATTTCAATTAAGAAAATACATGTTGATAATAATAGTGCTGGGGAGGAGGAGAAAGAAGGAACCTTTGGACTCACAAGCCAGCCAGCCTAGCCTGCTTGATGAACTATTACCCAAATGAGAGACTCTCAAAAGGCGAGATGGACAGACAGCCAAGGTTTACCTCTGGTTTCCACATGTATGTGCACCAACATTTGTGCCTATATACATACAAATACATGTATATACATATATATGAATAATATATACATATGCATATGTGTATAGTTATATATAATATACACATATGTACATATAATTTTTAGGAGAAAGACAACACTGTAATGATTTAATAACTACTTAGAAGCATTATAGAAGCTTTGTCATAAAAATATTACAAAATTTTAAACTAACCATCTTTTTAAAAAAACCTATATACCAGTGAAGACAGAAACATAGGTCCAATGTCGAAGGAAGGCTCACACCGCAGCCTTCTACCTCTGAAAACCTCTGCTCTTCAATAACAAACAGCTTGTTACTGTTGCCTCTGAATTTCCAGTCAAAGTCGCTAAGGTCAAATAAGTTCAGAAGGACACAACAAGCATGCAGGCCATCTCCATGATGGGTAACCAAGGTTATTAGTTTGGAAAGGTTACCAATTAGGGCTGTGTCATCTTTACCACAGGGTTGTTTTGCTTCTCTGGGGTTGTTTGTCATTGTACAAGCCAACATACCCACCGGTTTCCGACTGCAGAGAAACCTATGCTAGATACATAGTAATAAGTCAGGCGTGGCTTTGTGGTAGCACTCAAGGACATGACAGAAATTATTTTATTTTCCATTAAGGTATAGCTAAATATGGACAAAGAGAAGAATCTAATCGTTGATTTTTTAAAATTCTCTGGGGGTCGTCTTACCTATACACACTCATATCCATTGTTTAGCTAAAACTAGGGTCACCTTCAAAGGTAAACTGCTTATTAAAATGAACCAAACTAGCAGATTTCCTCTATTTACAAAGTGATTATAAGGTATTTAAGGATCAGCAATTGACCATAGCCTTTTTTTTTCCAACCAGAATTCAAACTTTGTTGTCTTGGATGAGCACAGATTTAATAAACATGGCTTGATACAAATGAAATATCATCTCAACAAAAATAGAATGGTTAAGAACAATGCTTAAGGGGTTGGGAATTTAGCCCAGCGGTAGAGTGCTTGCCTAGCAAGCACAAGACCCTGGGTTCGGTCCTCAGCTCCAGAAAAGAAAAGAAAAAAAAAACACAAATAAATAAATTTATTGGCCGGGCGGTGGTGGCGCACGCCTTTAATCCCAGCACTCAGGAGGCAGAGCCAGGCGGATCTCTGTGAGTTCGAGGCCAGCCTGGACTACCAAGTAAGTTCCAGGAAAGGCGTAAAGCTACACAGAGAAACCCTGTCTTGAAAAACCAAAAAAAAAAAAAAAAAAAAACAATGCTTACTATTACATTTATTCATTCATTCATTCATTCATTCATTCATTCATTCGGGGGCACAAGTGCCATGGCACAGGCGGGGAAATGAGAGGAAAGAGGACAACTGACAGGAGGCCTGTTCTCTCCTTCCACAGTGTGGCTCCCAGGAATAGAACTCAAGAGCATCAGACTTGGTGGCAAGCACCCGTGCTCACTGAACCATCTTCCCGGCCCCAAGCATACAACCCCCGGATGATACCTTCTTTTAATTATTTCATTACAAATTACGCTAAAGAATAAAGCATTTCGGAGTAAAATATTTTCCTGTAAAAATACTCCAGGGTTCAATGGGACGATCGCGGGCAGCTGCTGTCCTCAGAGGAAACATGAAAAAGCTAAGCCATTTTGTCTTAGTAAGAGAGCGGCACAGAAGGTCCAACGTGACTTCTCCAATGGGAACAAAGCTTGTGGTTACTTGGATCGTGCGCTGACTTTCTGAGCTCATCGTCAGAGCCCTTTGCTCTGAGCAGTTGCCCTGCCAAGGAAAGCGGATGGCCATCTTTAGCCTCCTAAAAGCTATATCCAGTTACAGACAAGAGCCCAGTTCCAAGAAGGATATGCACCATGGGCCTCATTAAGTGAGAAGTCCTGGGCATCCCTCCTCTCAGTGTGTCTGCCTGGAGGTCTATCTGACTACAAGGCGTCAAGGACTTCAAAGCCCAGTTCTGTGAATATGCTTTGCTATATGGCTTAAGTTTGGTGGTAACGCTAGGCACTAATGCTCAAAGCTGTTATCCTCATGGCAACTTCTTGTACCCATAGAAACAATTACAAGTGCAGTGTACGTGGTTCAAGAACCCTACCACATTGATCAAGAACAACCTCCTACAAAGACATTTTCAGTAATAATTACATAATGTGGACTAGCCTCTCTATGAGGGCTTTCATCCATTCTCTCATCCAACAGTCACAAACTAAAGGAGGTAAGTGGGTGAAGCAGACATGCCTAGTTATTAAAACAGAAGGCAGTTATATTTTTTTTTAAACTGTGGGAGTATGTGCATGATATGTGCATGTGGCATGCATGCCAAGCTATTCATGTGGAGACTTAGATTTCAATTTTGTGAACTAAGTTATCTCTTTCCGTTTTTATGTAAGTTCTGGGGGGGATCTAAACATTAGGTGACTGTCCAGGCTGCCAGCTGTCTCTGTCTACTCTCGCAAGACTCCCGAAAGTTGCTGGTGTCCTTTCTCCCGTTTCTTAGGTAGTAGTATATCCTTCTGAGGTCTTTGATGTCGTTGAAGACTAGATGGTTATAATTTCCTTAGTAATGATAAAAGATAAGTTAGATATGAAACCTTAGACTCACAAATATAGGATAGATAGGATATCCTCTTTAATTCTGCCAAATACAAATAGACTAGATATTGTAACTGTAATTCTTGCTTGATAATTTTTTATTATATGTAATTTTACTATGTTAAATTTAAAAACGTCCTTTTTGAAAAAAAAAAGTAAAAGGGGAAATGCTGTGCATCATTGATTGATAAATAAAACACTGATTGTCCAGTAGCCAGGCAGGAAGTATAGGCAGGACAAAGAGAGAAGAGAAGTCTGGGAAGTGGAAGGCTGAGAGGAGGAGACGCCAGCCCACTGTCCAGGAAGCAGCATGAAAAGGCAGCAGGTAAAGCCATGGAATACATGACGATGTATAGATTAACAGAAATGGGCTGAGTTTAAGTGTAAGAGCTAGACAATGGTAGGCCTGAGCTAATGGCCGAGCAGTTTAATTAATATGAGCTTCTGAGTGATTATTTTATAAGTAGTTGTGGCAGTCGTGGGGCTGGGCAGGACTGGAGAAAACTCCAGCTACACCCCTGACTCACGTAGCAGGTACCTTTACATATTAAGCCATCTTCTGGCCCTGGGTAGCTAATTTTTAAAGCATTAAAGACCAATAAAACTTTCAGCAGTGATGAGATCACTCCATATTTGTACTTTGCAAACACAAAGATTGCCCCTTAGCTACACAAGGCTGTTGAGCACTTGAAGCACGGTGTCTACAACCGAGAACTTAAAATTTTAATTTGTTTCCACATATCTTTTAGCTTAGACTTCTGCAGCCACGTGTGGCTAGTGGCTTCGGAATGGGACAGCAATCTGTGGAAGCTACATGTCACCTTTGTTGAATGCTGTGACACATGTCTCTAGGTGTATTCATTCACTTGACAAAAACTGAGCACTAGTTACGTGACCACTCTCTTCTTGTTGCTGGGGAAATAATGATGGATGGCAACACAAACCAAACCAATATCCAACACAGAACCTGTGACCAATACTTACCACTATGTTTCCAGTGAGGGATTTGCATCATTCAGTCCTGCTGATGACTCCTCATTTGGTTGAATTTTGGGCCTGGGGAATCATGCTAATAAGTCAAAGTATGCTCTTCTGAAGAGATGGATTGTAGTTCCATTGTAACTTGCTGATGTCACGATGGAAAATACATCATATTCTTCAGACTGATGAGGGCTCTCTCAGTCTGCCTCTGTGTAAATCTGCATGCCTCTACAGGCCAAAGGGGAAAGGGTTGGGACTGGGCTCCAAGAAGGACTCTGACTCAGTGTGGAATGCAGGTCTGTGAAGGGAGGTATCTGCCACCGGCCTAGACGTCCTGCCTTGTTCTTTTGCTAACAACGTATAAATGAACATGTAAAACTAAACACTTCACTGTCATCATTTCCCAGCATAAACTTAAATTCCAAAGAAATACTTGCTTCTATGTTAAGATGGTATATAGTTACCAAGTCTGCCCTCTGTCTAACCCTAGGAATGATCCAAAATGCCTAGAGAAGTGACAAAATGTGGTAGCGATTTTTGGTATGATTTTGGTATTCCTACCATAAGTACACTCGGTACCCAGAAGCCCCATCAGGTTGGATTGACCATCATCATTTTTCCCCATTCCCCAATCACATGCAGCAACCTTTTAGGTTAACAAAGGATAAGAAAACACTTTGATCTCCATTCTAAAATAAAGTTGTCTTGTTTCTATGTAAATTTCAGTCTTGGGGGATGCACCCATGGACGGTCCTATGAAAAGGGATCGTGCTAGTTTTCCTGCCTTCTACATAAATATCTACTGTCTTAGGCGTGACATCTGTTAATTACTTCTGGTAGTCCTTACCAAGCATTGTCACAGTGAGCGTTTCCCTGATCACTAAAGTACTGGAAGAAAAGAAACACAAGTTGTATAATACGACAGGCTGCATTTCAAACCCAGGTTGACCTAACTCCAGAATCGTTCATTCTGTAACTTGTTTCTTTGATGTTGATTTTTATCTGAAGGCAAGGAACAAAGGAAGTTCCTCATTCATTATTTCACTCCTCCATTCAAAAGTATTTACTGACTCTGTGCTATACTGTTAAGCTGACCAAGGGGTATGGGGACATGAGACGACAATGATGGCATTGCAAGGCTTTGCTAAGGGACTCATTGTTAAAAAGTGATCACGGATATGAGGGAAGTGAGTCTGAAGGATGAAGAGGGACTTCCCATCCAGCTGAAGGTGTTGGGGTGTAGCAAGGTTGTTAGGGTGTGAAGGTGGTTACCAGGGGAGAGTAGAACATAAACAAGACAACAAGCCCAGGGAACCCCCTAGAATAATCACATACTAAGAGAGAGCAGGGCATGTGGGGACATAATAAGACAAATTTTACCCAGAAGTTAATACTGAAATGAGAGGCTCCCTAACTTTGAGCTCTTCCTGTCACTTCAAGTCAATTACAGCTGATATGTATAGTTGGACTTGATACCCATGCAAATTTATGCAAGTTGTATGTATAATTCTAGTTATAAACCCTATACTAATGTATGGAATATGAATGTAAAATGATGTTTATACCCATGTCTATTAAGTTAATGTGTGGGGAAGACATAATAAGGAAATTTACCATTAAATTGTGTGTGTACATATAGAAAATATGAATAAAAGTAAAAGTCAAATTGATTCTCCCCACCCAGTGGTTTTGAATGTCTTTAAACTCTTTTTAAATAGACTACAGCTAGAAATTAGGGGTCTAAACAGTTGGACTCCAGCTCCCTGACTGCCTGGCTGGGCCTCCAGTTTCAGACTCATACAGAAAGGAAAGATGGTATAGATATACCACACAGCAAGATGGTAAGGGTATGTTGAACTTAAAATATTTTAAGTGCTATGCGTCAGTTTTTGTGTTTACTTTACCATTTAGGCTGACCAGCCATGAGCTCTGATTCCACTGTTGAGATGGCTTTTCCCATTCACTCAAGAGTTTCTAGAGTACAGGAGGGCAGAAGCAACCACACAACAATGTCATCACAAGCCAAAGTCAACTATGCTGTGGGATGTTCTGTATGGCAAATGTGTTGCTAATAAAACACTGATTGGCCTGTGGCTAGGCAGGAAGTGTAGGCGGGACTAACAGAGAGAATAAAAAGAACAGGAAGGCAGAGGGAGGCTCTGCCAGCCGCCACCAGGACAAGCAGCTTGTAAAGATGCCGGTAAGCCACGAGCCATGTGGCAAGGTATAGATTTATAGAAATGGATTGATATAAGATATAAGGACAGTTAGCAAGAAGCCTGCCACGGCCATACAGTTTGTAAGCAATATAAGTCTCTGTGTTTACTTGGTTGGGTCTGAGCGGCTGTGGGACTGGCAGGTGAGAGAGATTTATCCTGACTGTGGGCCAGGCTGGAAAACTCTAGCTACACAACTACATAGCCACTTGTAATCCTTTCTTTCTCTCCAAAGATTTTGGTCCAGTCTAAGTAAGTTTCATGAATAAAAATAACTTCTCTGTCCTACCTTCCCGAACAATAACAATAACAAAACAAAAGCTAAAAATTCCAAGGAAAATTCTGCAATGAAATACTTATTAACAGTTGTATCTCCTAACCAGCCTAGCTCTCTGTGTTAATCATTCCCTCCTTGTGTTGTAGATGGGATGGGGGGAGATTAATCAGCTGCACCTTAATTTTAAAGTGAAATCATCACCATAGAAACCTCCTTTTCACATTCCTTAACCATGAGCGAGACCTCAAAATTAAAATAACTAGTTTGAAGCCAACCAGTTACTATAAACACCAATATAAACAATGCCGCTGTGTGGGTAAAGATGGCAGGAATGAGCAGGAGTGGTATTTTGGAATGGTAATTTATTTCTTTCCAAATTTACACCGATAATCCTCCCTCCCCATCTCTCTCTCTCTCTCTCTCTCTCTCTCTCTCTCTCTCTCTCTCTCCCTCTCCCTCTCCCTCTCTCTCTCTCTCTACTATAAAGCATCTAACATTTTGGACCTCAACATTCTAACTAAACCTACTGACATCCTTTCATTTTCAACAAAATTTCAGAACACACATCCTTTGCTATTTCCTTGGTTATTTTAAATAACCTGTCACAAATCTCTGCAGGAGGGAGATCTTGAACACTATAGGATAATGCCACAGCTGTGCCTTCCAGAGCTTCCCATTTGATCTCCTTCCCTGCTTCCAGATGTTTGGGCCTATGGTTCCAGAGATGCACCTGACAGGATGGCAAGTAGAGCCAGAGTTAGAGTGGTTCTTGAAAGTATTTATAAGATGCAAAAGTTGGTCAACCAGGAGCCTGTGCACCATGGAGGAACACATAAGGCTACTCACCCTTGATTCTAGTGATTTCTTTTTACTTATACCTAGTGGGTTTTCAAGGGGCATCTGGTTCTTGTCTCTGTGGGCATTTTTCATTTGTTGCTAACTAAAGAAGGCATATATACATATGTGTGTGTGTGTGTGTGTGTGTGTGTAGATGATCAATGCACCTTAAAAGTTTTCTTTCCTTTTTTTTTTTCAGCTAAAACATCCTGATGGAAGCTGAGTATACCCACAGTATCCCTGTCTGTCATTTCAACTTTTTAAAATGTGCTTCATGATCTTAGACTGAGCAAAGGCCAACATTTCTTTATCAAATTATGACTTTACACTGAACATGCTCAGGAATGTGTTCACCCTGCAATGCTTTCCCTTGGGGATACATAGAAGTCCTGTGAGTGAAATTCTCATTCTTTCTTTGTTCAGGGAGAGATTTGCTTTGGAGTTTATACCTATGCTTCCCTAATCTGCTTCAGGTAATAACTTTTTTCCAACTTTTATTTCTTATCTCTGCTTGGTATAGCTTTGCACTCAAGAAGTTGAGGACCCATTATGTTCTGTTATGCTTTTAACTTGATAACTGGCCAGGGATGCCAAGTGGAAGCACAGAACACCCTCAACCACTTTAGGTATCAACAATCAAGCTCGATGCCTTTCTCTAGAGCAGTGGTTCTCAACTTCCTAATGCTGTGACCCTTTAATGAAGTTCCTCATGTTGTGGTGACCCCCAACCATAAAATTACTTTGTTGCTACTTCATAACTGTAATTTTGCTACTATTATGAATCGTAATATAAATACATGATATTCAGGATATCTGATATGCAACCCCAAAGAGATCACAACCCACAGGGTGAGAACCACTGCCCTCCAGAGAACATTGTGTAGTGTTGGTGAGCAGAACTCAGGAACTAGATGCCATGAATTCAAATCTGAGCTCTGCTACATCTTAGCTGGTGACCATGGTGCAAGAAAATGTTCCCTCCTGGAACAAATGGCCCGGACACCAGAGACTTGGTCCGCAGAAGTGTGTTAACCATACATAGTGTTCCATGTCAGCAAGTATTGAGATGTGTGCATTCAAATGCCTGCGTCATCATTTCTGATTGACCTTGAGTAGGTCGTTTTGTATTCTTAAAATTCATTTTCTGTCTGAAAGCATGAGGTATGACATTAAGAACATTTTCTTTGACTTACTGTTAGAATCCAATAAGATGATACATAATATTTAACAATTTTTAAAATTTAAGTGTTTGGTATTATTAATATTTCTTATTAAATTTTAGAATTATTTTGTCACATATTTACTTATTTGTATATGCATGTGTGTGCATGCATGTATACACATGTAAAGGTCAGTTCCCCCTTTATGGAGTCAGTGCTCTCATATGGGTCCTGGGGACTGAATTTGGATTCTCAGGCTTGTCAGAAAATTCTTTAACTGTGACCTCTCGCCTGCCCAACTTAAGGATTCCTTATAACCCAGAACTTTAGTTAGATTTAGTCAGGAATCCAATTGAGTACATTCCCACGTCTCTGATTAGGAGAATGGCTTAATTATTACCAATTGCTTCAGAAAGTTAATATAAACTGATTAATTCACTATGTAGTCTGGACTATGTAGTGAATTCCAGAGTGGTGAGGGACTCTGTATTGAAAAGCAAAGTAAAACAAACAAAAGAATACCTTTACTCTATATAAATTATATTATGATTCTTTTAAAAAGAAAGCTTGGATTGATAATTCCGTTTTGTTTCAAGCTTAGGAAATGTTAGTGATGAAATTGATTTTGCATTCATGTGGTAATCAAGAGTCATACATTTGTACATTGACCAGACTATCATCCAATAATAACTTTAAGTTTTATTTAAGTTTTAAGTTTTTAAGTTTTAAGTTTTATTTAAGTTTTAATTCTAGAAAGGCTCAGCTATAGCACGTGCTGTACTGGCCGTGTAGACAGAAGACCACAAATCAAAGGGTAAGTAGGCTACGTGTGTAGCAAATGTGCAGGGAATGACATTTGAGGAAGACCTGCCTGGAACAGCAGCTTCCCCTGAGTGCACCAACCGTGGAAAACAATAGACTGGGTGAGTATTATGAAAACACCCTCCGTTATATGATTATAGCAATGCTGTGCTGGGGTGAAGACTTGAAGACCAGGCAGGCGCAGCACAACCAAGGGCTGTGAATCAGCGTTGAAGTGACTGGAGCCTGATAACTATGTCTGCAGCAAAGGAAATTTCATTCTCCGCTTTGATGGGAAAAAGCAGTTTCTGGTTTGTGTTTGGCTCTCACCCCCTAGTAAATGCAGACAGTGAGTGCCTTCTGCATATATATATATATATATGGCTTGCTAGGAAGTCTGAGTCATCAGTTGAAACATAGGTGCAAAAAGCCCCATAGCTCACCTCCCCCCAAACAAAAGATAAGAGGGTGGCAGCGGTCCTGGGGCAGATGCCATTGCTTAACTTTTCCTGAGCTGTTGGGGATCTTTCCTCTGTTAGGAGCTCTTTACCCAGTGGGGTAGCACTCTGCTCTAGTGTTTAACTTGCAAGCTAGTCATCTGTGTTCTCCCCTCCCCTTTCTCTAGGGTGACTGCTTTGGACTCTCGACAGGTTAGTTCTTGCATTTGATAAACATTTAGAATTCTTTCTCTGTTCTTCCAATAATGTATTGGATATGTGGAAGGGAAAGACCCAGTCCCATGGGATTTTCTTACTACTATTTCTATCAATATTTTTACATCAACTAGGTTAGTATCATTCAATTTTCAGACCATCAGAATTACTTGGGGGAAAAATTTCATTTCATCAATCAGAATACTTACCATCCTATAGTAATACTCTATGGCCAGTGCTAATAGGCAATATC